>VUQH01008845.1:2895-19470 GCA_015106775.1 Etroplus canarensis
TTCCCATCCCCCCCCCCCCCCCCCCCCCCAAAATTCCCCCCCCCCCCCCCCTGCACGCACGCCCGCCCGCCGAAGACGCGGCCGCGCTCACCCCCCCATTGAAATGTGTCACACGGGTGCGTTTGAACATTTGGCCATCCAGATGCATTTTCGCAGCGCAGGATGTGTTGACTGCTCATTTATTCAGCATTTGAAACTCAGATGTGCGCGCGTGCGTGCGTGCGTGTGTGTGTGTGTGTGTGTGTGTGTGTGTGTGTGTTTGACAGGCAGGCAACGAGAAGCGGAGCGGAGGGGCGTGTGTTGCCGCTGCATTGGCTCAGCATCGCAGTCTGGTTACTGCGGGTAGCGCACACCTGAAGCATGTTCAGGCCGTGTTTCCCTCACGCTGAAAGGCCGCCTCTTTCACAGAGGGCGTGAACAGGCTGGACCGCATGAAGTTCAAGTTCGAGTACCTGTTTAAAAGGGGTTTTGTTTTGTTGTTGTTGTTTTTTTATTTGCCTGTGTGTACGTGAGTGTGCATGTGATGGGGGTTTTCATAGACGACTCGCCGTGCGCCAAACCCACCCTTTCCACTCGCAGCGGCACCAGCACAGCATCAGTAATGAATCCAGATGTCCATGTTGCGGGGTAAATATGTGCTGATCATGACTATATGTTCAGGCGTCGCATACATTTCAATGTACGCGGATCACATACTAAAATAAGCCTGACTGGCAGCGGCAAGAGACTGCACTTCACTGTAACAGAGCGTTCCGTGCAGCAGCTACATATTATTTATGTTCTCTGCAGTGCCTTCAGTATACGTCTTAAGATTTTAGATGATCATTTCAGAGATTGTAGCCCAGTGTTGTACACTAGGATTCATCACTGCTGTGGGCTATCATAATGAGAGGGGAAATGAGAGCATCTTGGGACCTAATGTTGGGAACATGAACACCTCTCTTCAGATATAAGCCCCTCACACACATGTCTGAGCATGTGTGTCAATGTCTTTATTGCATAGGAAACAGTTCTACTATGTTGCTCTGTTTGCTCTTATTGGCCTCAGATGTGGATGGATAATGGGTTTGATGTCTCATATTCAGTGAAAATATGTTCGCTTGTGCCACAGTTAAACTGCATGAGACATTTGAATTTTGTATTCAAGTTGTACAACACAACACCCGAACAACAGTGGTCACAAACGCAACAGTCAACTCATCTGTCCATAACTGAAGCTCTTCAGACCTGCTAGAAGCAGCGCTAAACCCAGAAACGTGTCTGTCTGCTGTACTTGTTGAGTACAGGAAACCTGGTAATATTGATTTGTTGAGTGGATTGTACTTCTTTATCCCTGTATCCAGACAAGCCATGAAACATACGATTTTTTTTCGGAGTTTGTTGCAGTTCTGTTGGAATCTTTGTGCTTACGCTTTCAGTTAGCGCCTCTCTCTTATGAAATGAGTTACCCTTCCTGGTGCCTTAGTATTCTTCAAAACAGACAGTTTGGCTTGTTAACAAAACCGTTTATACTCTGGAATTTTAAAATGTGAAGGCAAAAGTCTGAAGGAGCAATCAATTCAATTCAGTTTGTTTATATAGCATCAATTCACAACAAAAGTCACCTGAAGGCGCTTTACACTGTAAGGTGAAGAACCTACAGTGTTAAAGAGAAAACACCGACAATCCGATGATCACCTACGAGCAAGCACTCAGCGACCGTGGGAAGGAAAATCTTGCTTGCCTCCTTCAAATAATGTTACCTACCAAAAAGCTCAAAACAGTGTAGAATAAGCTGTCAGGGTACACTGTTAAACATCAACCATAATCCCCTTTAAAGGGAGTGGCAACGCAGTATGCCTCCTCTCCCTCATTTGAGTTTTTGATGTACAAGAATGTCAGTGCTATGTGGCAAAGCAGGTGGACGGTACAATGACTTATTGTGTAATGCATCCTACTTTTGCTATGTACAGTGTAAGTACAATTCTTTAATTGCCTATCCCACTGTTTTACACACCTCCGCATTGATTCAACAGTCTGGAGCCAGACTTTTGTTCAACTTATATTTCCCAGGGTTTTAACATATAAAAGCAATGCTATTATTATTAAGCTCTGCAGTGTTTTTGTGTTTTTATTTTGCAACAATTTTTGTTACTTTAATTTAGGAGACCACTACTATAAACATCAGTGGTTTTATTCAGCCATCCCCTATATTTTGATCTTTTCATATTTAAGATCGATAGATAGATAGATAGATAGATAGATAGATAGATAGATAGATAGATAGATAGATACTTTTTTAATCCCAAATACCAGATTTGGAATTTAATCATTCACTGCCAACATTTTTAATCAAATGTTTATTTGTTCTATCAAAATAACAACCAGAACTTTTGGTTTTTATAGTATCATATAATACAACAAGACGGATTGCACCAGAATGTCTTAGCAGTGGTGGGGATAGTGTTAATTCTACACTTTTTGCAGAAAACTGACAAAATGCTCTTTGAATTCAAATTTGTTTCAGGGAGAGTTTATCTTCCCTTTGGAAAATACTCACTGAATGACCACAAAATTTTGCTATTTTTATTCAGCTATCAAAAGGGCCTATTATCGTTCCTCATGCTCTCAAACAGCAGCAGTAACCCCGAGGATGTACTGTAAATGTCTCTGTTTAAACACAGAGATTCAGTGTCACTGACATCAGTTTTCCCACCTGATGGTGGAGTGTATCGAGATTCAAGACAGTCAATATGGTACTAACTTGGATTGATTTTGAAAATAGCAGTGGGCAGTATTCAGTCTGGTGTTCAGACTGCCTGTGTCTGTCACATTCAGTGAAAACAATGTGTTGTGTGGGACATTTATCAAACCATGTTTAAACGGTCTGCACTCATTGTCATCTGTTCACACTAGTAGCTATCCACCAACACATGGTGATATCTTGTAGTAGTACAACTTTCTTTTGTTTGATAAGGCCGGATGAAAAGCAGGTGACCTACAGCTCAGTGCTGCTCCTCAGCACAGATAATGGGCTGCTCACTGTACTCCTTCTCTGTACATATGGACTGAGGGGTAAGCCAATCATATAGTGGGATGCCATGTCAAAAAGCTAAACCAAATGAAATGTAAGGGTGTTATATAGGGTTGTTCACACAGGAAGAGACTTGCAGAGATATGTCAATAAAAGTCCACAGAATGTCAGTGAAACTTGGCAACTTCTAGCAATGACAGGCTAAACATTAGCTGGTGATGTGAAGCTGGCATTCACAGAGTTAAACTACTCTCAGTTTTGAGGTGAGTGAAACTAGGAGCAAAGAATTCTCTTGACTGACATATGATGGGGTGTGAAATACACCAGAGGGTTACCTAAGCACCCAAGCCTGGAATATCCACTAGCAACAATCTGTCAGCAACAAAAGGGATATCACTTCATAAATGGACAGGGCTTAAGGCTGAGGGTTATTTTTATTGTTGACTAACCATCAGGATGTGAACCGGGAGTAAGGATTTCCTATATTTTCCTGGAACTCAGGGTGCCATCTTCAAGTGTCTGACCTGCAGCCAAAGGCTTAATGATACTCATGTGTGTATATTTTGGTGGCTGAAGGTAGAAGATGCTTGGAAGCGTTCTCTATATCTGTTTGTGTGGCTTAAGAGGTAAAGCAGGTTGTCTCCTAATCTGACGGTCACTGGTTCAATCTGTGGCTCCTCCAGTGTGCATGTTGTAGGTAAGGTGCTGAACCCCAAATAGCTTCTGATGGATTCATCAGAGTGTGACTGTGTGCTTAATAGTTAGCTAGTGCTTAAACTATAGATTGGAGCACTATATGAATGTGTACATGTTAGAGTGGAAAAGTGCTATATCAATTTAGTCGCAGCCAACTGGTTTCGTGTGAGCTGATTTTGCTGGTAATGCTATTTCTGGCTATGTTTCACTAAAAGAAATGATAATTGAAATGCCACTGCACAGCAAAAACAACGAAATGAGGGTAAAAAAGTATACAGAAAGTCACCAATACATTTTGAATCACTAAGACAGCCCTATCAGAGGTCAGAATAAAACCAGGGTTGTGCTAAGATATTAGAAATCCAAAATTTGGAGAATGAAGGATGACACAGTTTAAGGATTCAAATAAAAAGCATAAAAAGTTTAATAAAATATTCAAATGTGACCTCTGCTATTGTACTTCTAATGCACTGCTCAAGGCTTCACCAATCAATTTCTTTCACATAAACAACCGCTCAAACGCCAGTGTGAAATGTGAGAGGAGTTGCTCGTAGCTTACATGAGCTCACAGAGAATATTAGCCAGCCCAAGCAGCTTTTTGACCTCTTGTATCTAATATTTCTGACACTGCTGTTAAATAAATAAATACTGTATGGACTCTATGGTACAAGTGTCTTACTCCTGTTACTCCCATGTGCATCAGCAAAAGCAAAATGCACTGCAAGTCTTTTACACCTTTCCTGTAAATCACCTGCCTGGAACCAAACGTCAGAATTACTTAGTGATTAAGACCTAAGTAATATCAAAAATGTTCCTAAAACTGATAAAAACATGCAGATTTAACTTGAAAAAAATACTATGAAGTTAGATAACTAAAAAGGAACTATACACTATTTTTGGTTAACACACTGTTTAACACAATTTTTAAAAAAAGCAAACTGTAATCAGGGGCGTGTCTAAATGGGGGCATGGGGTGGCACTGCAGGTGGCATGATTACTGCTTTCAGCTTCTCTACTAGATTTTGGATGCAATATTGTGCTTTATACTCCATATTATTTACTTTAAAGCCTTAATCACTTATTATTTTGCAGATAAATAGCATTATAGATCAAGCTACCTAGCAATAAATAAGTAATTAAAATCATCCACAGCTGAAACATTAAAGTGAAACACACATCAATGAATCAATAAATATGATCCAGTAATAAAATGCATATGACTCTGAAAGGTGCCATTTTACATAATGAGTTTGTTTCCTTTAGGTGTTTTAAATATATTTTGATTATACAGCTTTTGTACTATTAAGCTACTTAAGTAGGATTATAAGTTTTTTCTTAAGTAAAAAGTGTAAATAGATTTTTTCACTTCACACAACATTAAACATTTGTTAAAACTCTTGTACAGCATCACTTTCATATACTAAATATTTCTATGAGCCTGAAAATCATACCCAGTGTTTTCTACACTGATTTTCAGTACTGATTTTATTTCTGATTTCCTGTGGGCTCCCTCTGCTGTGTTCAATTAAGAACTTACCACTTTGCCTTTATAAGACTCACAAAAGCCTTACAGGTTTGAATTCAGGATCTTTAGTTAAGTTGTAATCCAGAGCATACACTCTCCAGGCACTGAACACACACACAAACACACACACTGACACACAAGGTGGAAGCAGTTTTAATATGAACATATTGGACTGTGGCAAATATATTGTACTGCTCTGGCAACACTCGTTTCTTCCTGGTATGCCATTAAAGCAAATTTGACTTTGAATTTCAGAGAGTATGGCCTGTGGCAGCGGGAGGCTGCTCTATCTCTCGCTAGTCTGCATAGTAACAGAGGACAGAGAGGGAGGCCTGCTTTAACCTTAAAGCTGAGTCAGTCCCTTTCTCTCTAATGCATGTCGTACATTTTTACTCGCTATTTCATGTAGTACAACTAGCGTCACTTCTGAAGCAAACAAGACTATCTTGTTTTAGACTAAATGAGAAGAACAATGCATAAGGAGGCATTGAGAGCCAATGGCACATTGTGATTCTCAGTGGTCTGGATGTTTACTTATTTTGTTACTCAAAAACAAAATGATGAAATTAGGATGATTTGTGGATGTTCCAACCACAGGGGAAGCCCCTGTATGGCCTGTTTCATGGCCATTTTAGGTGGAGAAAAACATACCTACTGTAGAGAAAGTACTTCTGAGTGGCCTAGGAAAACTGCTCAGCAGGGCTTGACACTAATTGGTTAAACTTAGATCTAGTGCCATTTGAAAAAAAAAAAACAGCTACCTATCTGAAGCTAGATGATAAACATTGCCACCTGTGACAAATGTACAGCAGTGCAGCAACAATGTGGGTTTCCTCCATTGTTGTCACAGTTTTGATCTAACAGATCTATTGTTAACTCGTATGTTGTTTTGGCATGTGTAGAACTGACATCATGGTCGAGTCTGTCCCAAAATTATTACATCACTTCATGAGTATGGTGAATCCCACACCAGCTGATTTGGGAGTAGATCCTGTAAATGTTTGCAGCACCTCCTCCCTGCTCTAATTCCTGCAGTAGAAAGGTGCATATTGATAGATCTTGTAAAACAACTTCGCAGTGAGCTGCTGGCCTTCAGGCATTATCTGTTCAATATGTGATTCTGTGAGTGGTGCAGGCATCTGGTTTCAAATACACGTGGCAGGTTAGAACACACTATGTCCAAGCACTTTTTGTCTGTTTCACATCTAATGCCACACAAGCCACACCAAATGCATCAATTCAGATGTTTCCCATTCAATATGTGTGATGATTTTTGTACTCTTGAGTCTCTTAACAAAGCTTTTCAGTGACTCTCCTTACCTCCATCTTTCTTTCTTGTCCTCCATCTTTGCATGTCTGTGTCCATTCTCATCCTCCTTCTTCTTCTCCATTGCTTTCTCCTCTCCATTTATACCTCTTTCCTCACTGCCCTACTTTCCCCATCATTGGCAGCATGGAGAGTCTTCTGCCTCCTGACAGCATATTTAATGTTTAATGCACTTTGATTTCCACCCAGACACTTACAAGCCGGAGAGGAGAGGAGAGGAGAGTTTGATAATGAGTTAAAAGCAGAGATGATGTGAAATGACACAAAATTATGAGAAATGCATGATGATATCAATGAAGATGGCAACAGAAACAGGAGACAAGAATGCTAAGAACAACCGAAAGTCACAGTGCACAGGCCTCATATTCAAACAACACTAACACTACTCTATTAGGCTGTACTTTGCCTCAACAAGAATGGACTTTCTGTCTGTGTTGCGAGACCCACTACAGAAGTGCTTTAGTATTTCCTCACTTCTGGCCCGACTCATCAGACCTGCTAGAGTCCATATATTTTACTTTGGGGTGGAATGTACATAAGCATATTTCAAAATTTTAATACAAAAACAATGTCTTATAAGTTATTTTACAAAGAGTAAAGAGTTAATGGGTTTTTACGGATCCATACATCCTTTTTTTGATTTTCTTCCACTTAATCAATTCAGGGTCACAGGGAGGCTGGAGGCTATCCCAGGTGCCATGGGGCAAGAGGGGAGGTGCACCATGGACAGTTCGCTAGTCTATGGCAGAGCTAACACAGAGAGACAGGCACAGGGAGAACATACAAACTCCAGAAAGATGGGCCCCGGTCATCAAACCCAGGACTTTGTTGGAATGAGGCACTAGTACAAACCACCACACCACTGTCGTGCCAGTTTTTACAGATGTCTCTGTTAATGATGGTCAGCAGCAAAATTCTTTCTGAGCCACACGGGCTGTTATTGTTGCATGACAAGGAAGGACCTGGAGTTGGCAGCAAGGCTGATGAAGTTAGATAACAGTAAACCTAAACATAGTGTTTTAATAAATGCACTTTGATCATAGTAGGAAATTTTCATGGAAATATTTGCCCATTTTGACCTGATGGGGAGACTGAATAAATGTTGGCACAGGATTCAAGTTTATTTATGGAGCACTTTTGATGCAGTGGTCATCGCTTAAACTTTAAGATTGTGCAATGTACACATGAAAAAAAAACTGTTTGTACAGTTAAAACCATGAGGTCGGATATGCATTTAAAAGAGACCATTAAAGGAAGACAGCCAATCAGTACAGCAGAAAGACAATGATCTCTGTATGCACTGGATAAGCAGCTTCAGTTGAAGCAAACAGGCCTCCTTCTTTAATGTTTAATATATGCATGTGAACGTACAAGTGAAAATAGTGGACTCTTCCGATGAGAGTCACTGTGCTCATTTAATATGAATAAATGACTATCAACACAGAACCTACAGAAAGTTAAGTTCTTATTTTTGCAAATGAGAATATTCTTAGACATCTCAATCATCAGTGTGAGGATGGTAGTTCAGTACATAAAGGGCATCAAATAAAAAAAGAGGCTTATAAAAGGGACGCCTTAGATCACTGATTATCTTTTTTAAATTACTTGTATGCGTAGATCAAGATGAATAAAGCTAAGATGGTCTCACCTTATATGGCAGTTACATCTTTGTTTTTCATGTACTGTATATTATTTCTGTTGTGTATTGCAAAGTAAGAAAGACAGGGACACAACCTACCACAAGTAAATCGAAGCATATAGTCAGCATATGTCCACTCATGTTGCCACAGAAACATGTGGACATGACATGTGGGAAAGGCATGAGGAAAAGATGTGATGGCATACTGTGTTGGTATTACTATCTGCACAAGACAACAGAGCACCTGCCTGCTGCTCTGCTCAACTTACACACAAACATACACACATCCACAATGTATTTTATTCTATTCCTCAGAGTCTCTTATGTCATGAAGAGTAAAACCACCACTGCACATTTTCTGTTCTCATGGCCCAATTACCTCCGTGCTAATTTTGGCTGAAGCGATTCCGCTGCCTTGTACACAGTAACACACAAATACACACACAGACAGCTGTCACACTTTTAGATCAGCATTCCTATACTAGCAGGTAAAAATGCACATAGAGCCTCATACAAAAATAAACATGTTTGAATGCTAAAATATACCTGCACACACACACACACACACACACACACACACACACACACACGCTGGCATACTTACACACGCAATCCACTGAACTCTTAAAGCCTCATCTTTCTCCCTCTTGTGTTATCATTTGAAATTCTGCTTTAAGTGCCTGTGTCTCTGTTGCCATTGCAGCCTGAAATAAAACATGCATGCCAAAACTTCTAGGTCTATACAACACAGGAGTCAGCCAAAATGGCTCCCTGGTATGCTGGATTTGTGAAGGTGATTCCTCATCTGCACCCACTGGCCTGACGTGTTCATGTTATTGTCAAGAGCAAAAATGAACAAAATTACCACAAACTGTTAATTTGGCTCGTGTAATTAACTGGATAATATAGCCCTGTACTCATCTGCTCATAGTTATTTTCAAAAGGCAGTATACTTTACTTGCAACACAACTGAAGTCATGGTTTAGACATTTTCATAGAGAGCTTAAACTAAAGGCTAGTGAACAAAATCATCCAAGCTTCAACTGACTTTGCTGAAAAGTGAATCATTTCCTTAAGTTTTCAGACACTATACTGACTTAATGCAGTTAGTTATGTATCTTCATTAGTTAATTCAGAGTTATCCAAAGCAATTTGCTTCATCAAAAGGTAACTTAAAACCATCCGTACTGTTTTATTTAGAAAAGTTAAAAGGGTCAAGTCACCCAGTTAATGCATTCTCACTCATTTGTAACAGTATGTAGCAGTTCTATTACCAGCTGTGCTGACATAGCTGACATTGTTTTCATTGTTTTGCATTATGTGTGCGAGTGCATCATCATGGCAAAATTTATTCTGCAGAGACCCATTGTGACAAGAGCTGGCACAAAGGCATTTGTCAGTAGTTAGGCAGGTGTTTATTATCTGAATGTCTGTGTGTTCAGGATAAAGTTTCTAAACTGTCACCACCTTACAAGCGCTATGGACATGCTTTTCTTTTGTAGTACTTAAGGGAAAGAGTGAAACCTTTATAATTGTGAATTGCAGATATAACAGTGGTATAGATATCTAATAACTATTATGGAACCACTTGTATAAATTTTCCACATTTCTTTAACCTTTGCTTTTGTGACATGGTTACATGTTGCAGATTCAAAAGCACAAGGAATTTTGAGACAAGGAGAATGAAAAACAAACATGGGAATCTTGTCTCATTTCAATTCTGTTCTTGAGTAAAACTTGATACTGTGTGAATGTGCCTGGGTGTGTATCAAGTAGCTTTGTCTATGCATAAACATCTCCCTGATGTGTGTATGTGTGCCAGCCTCCAGTGACATGCTAAAACTGAACTGTCCTGAACTGCTTTCATCTCTGTCTGGAGATCCCATCATCATCACCGTTCACCCAAAATCTTTGACAGATGGCTCGGGACCAAGGGAAAAAAGCACATAGTCAGCAATCACTCTTGGCCTGTGAGTGAGTGAGTGAGTGAGTGAGCACTCTGAATTGACATCTGAAATGACTCCAGCATACTTTATAGTACAGTTTGCAGTGGGAATGCACTAATAAATTCTGGGCTAATGCAAATGTTTGAAATTATTTAGCTGATAACCAATGGAAATAAAAACACTAATCCTACTTATCCCACATGTTTTGCCAAGGAAATCAAGAAAAAAAATCATTTAAAAAATAACTGAATGATTTGAAAGTCTTTACTACATTATCTTTGGACATTTATTAAGGGAAACATTACTGAGACACAATAGATAGTGTCATCCTAATTGTCAATAGGCTTATATTGGTCCACAAAGGCAGAAATAAACAGATACCAATAAAATAATCCAGTATATTAGTTCATCCCTAATTCCACACCTACCAATGCGAAACATTTTTTCTTGTGTAATAGAAAGTATAAAACCGAACGAACCTCAATTGGTTGCAAACAGAAAAGGAATCAGCAGCTATTTGGATAATCAATGACTTTTTTCCGGTTTCCTTGCTTTAATATCATTCCAAACAGAATATGTTTGAGACCTGGATTGTCTTGTAGATAGGACATCTTAAAAGACATCTCAGCCTGTGGGAACTTTCAGTGGGCATTTGTTAACCTTTCATAGACCAACGAGTTTATTAAAAAAAAAGGGAAATCTGTGGAATGGTAATAAAATTATTGGCAGAAAAATAATCAGCAAAAATTAATCAAAAAGGAAAACATCCTCTATTTCAAACTTCCTCCCTTTTTTACACCCAACAGCAATACAGTTTAGTATTTTAGGTGCTTTTAAAATAAAATAATAATTATTACTTGGCTGTTAAACTTAACTTTCTCTACACACTGCTTTCATAATTAATTTATAATTCATTATCTTAGTAAACATGTTTAAATTCCGATATCTTTGCAGTCTTTTAGGTGTAGAGTCAGCTACCACTGAGCTTTAGAAATGCTTCCTTTGTCTGAATCCCTCCTATCCAGCCTACCGCAGTCATTTCCTCTCAACATCTCAAGGAAATCCCATGCTGAGGCGCTCACAGTTGGGCGTTGTATTTTGCAAGGGTGCTCTTGGCAGAGTTGTCATGTTACAACAGACAAAGAAAAAAGATAGCTGCTAAAGAGACTGGGGAATATAAGACTGTGGAAAAAACTAGTTAATAATGAACGAGTATGTTGCTGTTCATTTAAACAGAATACTATTCTGATGAGAATTGTTAAACTGAGTTCTTTTTAGTGTATACTGCAACTTGCACCTAGAAGTTTTGGAGTGCTGGTTATTTCTCCCTTAGTTCAGCAGGGCTGTTCATATTACCGTATAGCTGTAATGACAAGAGTCGTCAGTTGCTGTTGCCTGGTATTAGCAGATGACGAAAATAGGATGGGAAGCCAATTATATCAATAATGCTGTTACCATGTGCTTTAGTTGTATTCAGAATATGGACAACAGAGATTATGAGCATCAACTGAGGATTTGAGGGCAAAGAAAGGCAGATGATTTTTAAAGGAAGAGCTTCTGGACAGACTTTGCTAAATATCAGCACGAAATAGAAACAGATGGAGTCAGAAAAAGCTTAGGAGAGGTTGTCTGGTGCTTGTTTTAAGGACTGAGCTGCTCTTAAGGAGTTCTCTAGAAACAGATTGTGTTTGTAAGAACCTTAGCATGCCGTAAAGACGAACCAGCCTAATTGGACTATAAGCAACCCCTGCCTTGAAGAAGTCAACATGCTCACCCTTCTGTGCAGGCTTGTGTGTGTATGTGTAAGATAGAGCGCAAGCATTGTTTAAAAACAATGAAATACCTAAGCGTGTATTATAAACAAAATTTTAAAAATCTTCTTTCCAAACTACTAACAAATCTGAACTCATGAAAGAAACTTGCTATTGGTCAAATTCCACGACAGATACAGAGCATTAGGGTGAGGCAAATTAATCCAATTTCACAGCGGGCTGGTGAGAGGTGAGGACAGCCGAACCATAGCGGCACTAATTAGCCATATATCTGTCACTATCAATTGTATCAGAGAGCATACCAAAGCCTACCAGTTTTTTTCTTCTGTATTACACACAAACACATGTATATTTTTCCACAAATATATGCACTCCCTCACAAGTGCAACCCATTTTTTTCACAGATAGGCTATCCTTTTCTTCCTTTTTCTTTTTGGAGTCTCTGATATCAGTAAGCCCTTTTTCATGCAAACCAGAGCCACACAAAAAGTACAGTAAGTAGTAACCCTATAAGCATAATAGTGTGAACTTGCACTGTGTGTAGGCTTTGCATGTGTGTTGTGTGTTCTGCAGCTTGCTCGGTGAGTGTGCTAATGTACCTCTGGATGACAGGCCAGAGATGCGTTAGCTCAATGCTGCAGGCAAGCACAGCTGTTACGATGGAGAGGAGAAGAGAGGAAAGGGATACAGCGAAAAAATGATGGACTGTTGCTAAACTATATGATAATAAGATAAATAGTCTGCATACATCATAGCTGCTGTGTAAAGTCTTCTATTTTTTATTCTCTTTTGTAGCCTGATAACATTAGTAGTTTAGCACTTAACAAAAATTATAGCTAAGGCAGCTAAGGCACATTAGGGTAATCATTTGGTGCCATTTTACAAAAAGTTGAAAATTTGTTACAGTTCGTTCTGAGTGGAACATTGTATGGAAGCTTGTATGGCAGTGCATCTAAAAGTTGGTAAGAAATTTCACTCATAACCAAAATGTCCATCTGCTAATGGTCTGATAAGATAAGTTATCAAATCACCAAAGACAATGGATCTTTAGGGAATCCTGAATGTCTATGTACCAAATTTCACAACAATCGATCCAGAATCAGAATCAGAATAAACTTTACTGTCTCCCTATGGAAAATTTGTCTTGGACAATGGTGTTACATACTTGCAGTATTCATATTCATTCAGAACATTAAAATCATATAAATACATTAACTATAAAAGCAAAGATGATAAAAACCATGAAAGAAAGACCTGTTAAAAAGGGCCAATGTTTGCTTAACCGTGCTATAGATGTTGGGAGGAAAGAGAGCTTATAGTGGCTAGTTTTGTATCTGCTTGTTCTGTAACACCTTCCTGAGGGTAATAACTCATATTTGAGGTGAAGGATATGGGCTGGATCTTTAAAAAGTCAAAGACCTATCCTATATCCTTGCTGAGACAGTTGTTGTAGTTGTTGAGATCTTTCAGCTTGGGCCAGGGGTAGCAGACCTGTGTCTGTGGAGTTGCATGCAGCTCTTTTGCTCATCTCCGTTAGCTCCCTGTGACTTTAACAAAAAATTAGATAAAAATTAATTATACTGTGACCTGTTATTGTCAAGTTGAGATGTTTTCTGTTATTTAGTAATCAGTATGTTGCATTTGAGTTCTAGCTTACTACAGTATTTACAGAGTTGTTATATTAGTTTACTTCCTTGGGTTTGGTTATTATCTTTCTCATGTCTCCCTGTGTCTAGTCTGGGTGTAGTCTATTATTTGAGTATTCCCCGTTTTACATCGCAAGTCATTTTTTCTGTTTAGTTTCAGTTGTGTATTGTCCCCTTTCTGTTGCTCATTCCCCAGTCACCCTCTATATTGTCCTGTCTCCTTTGTTGCCCTTGTCAGATTGTCTGCTGTCCTCCCAATGTTCCATGTTTCTCTTTGTCAGCTTAGAGTTTGGTGCAGTACAGTGCGGTATGGCACTTAGCGTCGTGTGTAACACTGCACATACACAATGTCAGAATAGTTTACCAAGTGTGGCTAACATTAGCAGTGTTAGCCGCAGTGGCCTCCTTCTTTGCAATGTCCGCAAGCCTGTGCAGACTGTGGTTACACATTGCTTCAGTTGCATGGTTATGTCAATTTATTTTGACGTAGTCAACATACAACAGCTCATTCTCTACATCAAAGTACTGTAGAACTGCACAGCTTCCTACTACCGCCATCTGTCCCACACTGCTAGTCTGCATGCCACCACTAGTTTACAATTTTACATCACAGAGAGAGTGAGGTGCAGCATCTGTTGGGGCTGCAGCCTGGGTTTGTTAAGGGTGGAGTTATAACATCTTTCATCCAACAGGTGGGTGCAGTTGTACATTAATAAAAATAGAGATAATTTGTTTAACCAACTAGCATTTCTGGTGCCAACTAGCAAGAACAACTAGTAGAGCATATCCATACTATTTACAGCAAAAAAAAAATTATCATTTGGAAATGGGAATACCACCATGGCTTAATTCTCTGATATAGTTTAAGTCTAAAAAGTTATATCTTCACATTTGTTACTTTATACATAAATACAATGGATGTAGAAAGTCTACACATCCACGTTAAAATACCATGTTTTTCTAATGTAAAAAAATGGCACCAAAAGAACTCATTTAAAGATTTTTCCACTTTTAATGTGACATATAACCTGTACAATTCAATTGAAATAGAAACAAATCAGTTAAGGGGAAAATACGAAAAAATAAATTATACACTAAGCTGGTTGCATAAATGTGCACACCATTAAACTAATACTTTGTTGAAACACTTTTTCTTTTAATTACAGCATTCAGTCTTGTTACACACAAGCCATCAATTAAAGGGACTCTTATTAACCCCAAATACAGTTCAGCTGCCTTAGTATGATTTTCCTGACAATTACTCAGTGACATCCTACAGCCAAAGCCATGGTTCACAGAAAGCTGACAAAGCATCAAAGGGTTGTTATTCTTCAAAGGTATCAGTCAGGAGAAGCATATAAAAAAATTCCCACAGCATTACATATACCATGGAACACAATGAAGACAGTCATCAAGAAGTGGAAAAAATATGGAACCTCAATGATGTTACCGAGAACTGGACGTCCCTCCAAAATTGATGAGAAGACGAGACGAAAAGTGGTCAAGGAAGCCAAGAGGCATACAGCTTTACTAAAGGTGCTGCAGGATTTTCTGACAAGTACTGGTTGTGTAGTACATGTGTCTGAACTGTAGGGTAGGGT
This sequence comes from Etroplus canarensis, assembly GCA_015106775.1. NCBI lineage: Eukaryota > Metazoa > Chordata > Actinopteri > Cichliformes > Cichlidae > Etroplus > Etroplus canarensis. The sequence continues at coordinate 18,061 of VUQH01008845.1, forward strand.
TGCAAAACAGAAACCTTTTCTTACAAAGAAAAACATGCAGGCCTGGCTAAATTTAGCAAAAAATACATCCCGTCTCCCAGTAGCATGTGGGAAAATGTGTTATGGTCTGATGAAAATAAAGTTGAACTTTTTTGCCACAGTTCAAAAAAGGTATGGCAAAAAACAACACTGCAAGAACACCATACCCACAGTTAAGCATGGTGGTGGCAGCATCATGCTGTGTGGTTGTTTTTCTTCAGCTGGAAATGGAGTTTTAGTCAAGATGGAGGGACTTATGAACAGTTCCATATACAAAACAATTTTGACCCAAAACCTTCAGATGTCTGATAGAAAGCTGAAGCTGAATGGGAATTTCAGCTTTCAGCATGTGAATGACCCCAAGCATACATCCAATTCAACAAAAGAATGGATTCACCAGAAGAAAATGATAGTTTTGGAATAGTCTAGCCAGAGCACAGCCCTAAATCCAAGTAAATATCTGTGGGGTGACCTGAAGAGGGCTATTTACAAGAGTGAACAAGGCTGTGTACATTGCTAAGTCAAGCTTTGTCATGCTAATGGACTCACCCAAAAAGACTGAATACTGTAATAAAAGCAAAAGGTGTTTCAACAAAGTTTTGGTTTTAGGGTATGTACACTTATGCAATCAGTTTATTGTACAATTTGATATTTTTCTCCCTAACAGACGTATTTCTTTTCTTGGGTTACAGGTCACATTAAAGGTGGAAAAAGCTTTGAAATAATTTATCTTGGTGTCATTTTTATTTACATTGAAAAAAACCTGGTATATTAAAAGGGGTGTGTAGACTTTATCAACTGTATATATGTTAGGCCTTTATTCATTTGCTTTTAGATTTTTACATTCATAAACATTTGTCCAAATGTTCTAAATAAAAGAAGAAAAATGAATGAGTGACACTCATTTTTGTTTATGAAATTTAAAATGTAAAAATAAATAGTCCTTACCATCCAGTTATGTAAACTTTTATTTCACTGAATTTATACACAGTGAATTTATAAGCAGTGTTGTTTTTAAAAGAAAAAACAAAACAAAATACTGTTTACTATTTTTAACGCTATTAGGCTGACATGACTTTTTTTTTAGTCAAAGGCTACTTTTAATTCGATTAATCTCCACAAAGTCAGGTAGGACTCAAAGTGGCCTGCAAAGCTTTATAGTTACTTTATATATGCTGTTAGATATTTTTCCTTTATTTCACATTTGTTCAAAATATGTTTTAAAAAGTAAATCATTTTCATAATTTTAGTTCTATAATTTAAATGTAAAGTCTCTCTTAATGATTTACCCCATTAGTAATGTAGATATGCAAATTTATTCTTAATTGATTCATTTCAGTTAAAAAAAATTTGTGTGTGTGTGTGGTGGTGGTGGAGGGGATGGGGGTGGGG
>VUQH01008846.1:22826-45944 GCA_015106775.1 Etroplus canarensis
TTATAATCTAGTCCGCTTGTCTAATTTTTTTTTCTGTGTGTGTGTGTGTGTGTGTGTGTGTGTGTGTGTGTGTGTGTGTGTGTGTGTGTGTGCGTGCGTCTCTGCTTTCCAGCGCGCCGGGTGACAGTGACGCACGAATGGGTATCCGCTGGGGATGCGCGGCAGGAAAAAAAATAAAGAAAAGTTGCTGAATTAAACTCATTAAATCGACAGAAGCCTCCAAGACATGTCAGGTAACCTCGTATTTCACTCCGTTCTGCCTGTATATGTGTTTTACTGCTCCTGTCTCGGGGATCACAGCGGGAGAAAGTTCACCCGCTTTTCATTTCTGTGCGTAAAAAGCACGCCGCGCCACCAAATCAAAGCATATCCCCCTTCTGGCAAGTAAGAATTATGAAAAATATCTTTAAAAGGTTAAAGAATATAGAAATCCTCACCAAATCGGCTGTGGTCCTGCCTTGTCCCGTGCACGGTGCCATTGGGGAATATCTCCAGCTGAAAGCCGGTCCTGCAGTAGAGCTGCCGCCGCCTCAGGATCCCTTTGAGGTGGCCGAAATCTGTCGGCGACCCCCGCTGCAGCCTGCCTTCAATCTGCCCCAGTCGCTCATTCAGCCCCACAGGGGACTCCGGTAAGGGCATAGTCCCCAGCGAAGGAAAACTTTGTAAATCCAAGTCGAGCGTCCCCAGAAAACTCCCGACCTCTGCCATTGTGTGCACAGCTGTCAAATTAAGCGAAGGCATCGCAGGATGGAGTGGGTGAGTTCAGCAGGGAGAAAAGTTCACAGAAGTCCGGTCCATGCACGCAAAAAGCGTACCCTGCAGCGCGCTGTGCTCCTCCAAATCAGTGGAGTTCCTCTCAGTTTATTGATAGTCCTCTGCTGTAATCATGAGTTTGATATCTGTGTTTATCAAATGGAAAGACTCTATTATATACATACTCCCCACGCATTCTCACATTGGATATTCAGACAAGCCACGCCTGGCTGGCATCCCTTCTTACGCGCATCAGTTTGCTTTACTTAATGTGCGCTTCCAGTCCAACTTTTACTACTGATGGTGCCGCTGTCTGTGCGTGTGTGTCGCTGCCCTCTCAGAAAGCCATTATCTGCTTCTCTGATCAAATAAATCCAGGTCAAGAAGTGTCCTCCCCTGTTTGCGCTCCGGGGCTGTCTGATAAAACCGCATCGCAGCGAACTCTAGCAAAAGTTTGTGGCGCATTAAAACGCGGCGCTGGCGCAGAGGCAAAGATCATCATGGTTAAAACACCAATGACAGATGACACAAAGCCGAAATCGCCCCATAAACTGTGAGAACTGCTTTACCACAAAGACTATCCATAATGTGCACTTGACTGGGTTTTAGTCGCACCGCAGACTCCTGGAAGCCACAAAAGGGAAAACCGCTAAGCAACATTCACCCCACAAGATTATCAAAATAACCTGTGCATACTCTCGGAGTAATCCAACCTCCTGCACAAGTTTCAGTGCCAACCACTGCAGTTGGAGCTTTTCATGAGAGAATTTTCTCCACCTCCTGGCTGGAAGCAGGTGCTTCCTCGCCCCTCTGCACAACGTTTGCTCCAGCAAACCAGCAGCTTAACCACTAGTACTACTGGCAGGGAAAGGGGGATTTAAAAAAAAGGAAAATCCAAATGCTGATGACATGTAGCATTAAATGTGATGGTGCAGTGGTGCAGAAGTAAAGGTTATGATAAAAGTGTTAGTTTTTTTTTTTTTTGTTTTTTTAAAATCTCTTTTAAACTTCTGCATAAAACAGGAGAGTAAGTACACAGAGAAAAGGAAGATATGCAGGGATACTTTTTACCCTCATAACTTGCTGTGAATGCTCTCCCTGTGTTACAGTCTTGTGGAAGAAATATTCCTATCCTTTACTTAAGCAAAGTGGAAATAGCCACATTGTGAGAAGTCACAGCAGGATTATATTATCATACACAACTTCTTACTCTAATTAGCATGTTTCTGTTGCACTTGGCCAAGACAGTGCTTATTTCAGCTTCTGTTATATTAGTTTTGAAGACAATCATACGCTTTAGATGTAAAATAATAATCTGAAAAGTAACTAATAACTACAGCTGTCAAATAAATCTAGTGGAGTACAGTATTTGATGTGTGCCATCATGCCCATGAAAGAGAACACAGAGAAAGCCACAGCAGGACTAATGAAGAATAAGTGTAATTTATGACTGAATGGGGATTTTGCATCTCTTCTGTGCACAATGGCACAACAGGTTTTAACGTGTAGCTGTGCAGAAGAAAAAAAGAAAAACAAAGCTGTTTAGTGAACACTTTATTTCTGTGTGAAGATTTTAAGAAAAGAAAACAAACTCCAGGAGTGTTTTAATTAGTTCACTGTTCTTGAGATATCAGTGACAGCGGGATGGGTGGGAGGAAGGGAGAGGGCAGATTACATCAATAACACCATTTAACTATTAGGCGTGTTATTTTAGACCTCCCTCAAGCTGTTTTCAGAAAGCCCCGTCCTGAGGGGGAGTTCTCACCTCAGAGCTGCTCATCACAGGCAGCAGCAGCTTCCCTGTAGAGAAAGGGGATTTATGACAGTGTCTCACTCCCAATGAAAAGTGACAAATAGCGTGTTATAATCAAAGTATGTATGATTGTTCTGATGTCACTGTCAGGTTTTAGATGAATTTCTTGGCTTCTTGTTTTGGGTTAATTTATCAACTTTTGTGGTGGTGGTGCAATGTATTTTGAAGCAGATGTTACTGGCTTTGAGAGTTTCTCGGAGTGGGATACAGTATGATTGACCTTCCAAAGCACGCAGGCCTTTTTCACTGCTACTAATTATGCCCCTATAAATCTTAAGGGTGTGTCATGGCTGCATTGAAGTCAGAGGAGGGACAGTGGCTTTCAGCTGGTGCAGGATATGAAAGGTGGTAGGGGTGATAAATGCCCATGGGCCTCTGCTTGATGAATTGGGCAAGGGGTTGACGAGGAGTCACTGATGGGCAGGCTTTGTGTGAACAGACACCAGGGCCCTCGCTGCCGAAGAGGATGAAAGGAGGATTCGTCTCAGCTAAAGGGTGGAAGGAGAGGGATTAAAGAAAAGAGAAAAGAGGAGAAAGAAAGTGATTGAGCAAGAATAACAGAACATTAAAAGGAAACACACTTTTCCTCTCTCCCCATGGGCATGTTCTGATTTTCACTCGGTGTCCGTCACCTCTCCACAAAACTGAGATCAATCTATGTTTGAATAAAAATCTAGTGGTGGTAAATTTTGATTTCTTTTTCTTTTTTGGTAGCTATTAGAGCTACATCTGTTGCTGGTCAGCCATATTTTATAGTTGACATGGCAGATTTATGGCTGTAGATGAAAAAAAATCCAAAGTCAAAATGTTCCCATATGCTGAGAACCTGCAGAGGATATAGAAATGAAGATAATGACCTCAAGTGCATGGGTGCAGCTTTGAACTTGCTCTCCCATGAGTCTCCCATGAGTCATAGCAAGAGAGTCAAAATTGAAAATGAAGTTACACTTGCATTGGGAACTGGGGTCTAATATGTGCCTTACCTGTTTATTTGGATTACACCAACTTCTTATATCTCCCCCTCAAAGAGGTGAACAAAGGTCTGCAAAGGAAAATACTGCTTTACAGACTGAGGTGTGTTATTTTGATTCTAAAGCACACTGGAGGTGCTTGTCCAAGATGTAAATGGGAAGACTGATGCAGCTTTCATGTCTATATAGTAAATCGAATGCAGCAGCGGTAATATCGGTAGTTGCCTAGGAAATGTCAAGGGAAGCAGCACAGTGTCACATGGCAGTATTTTTCCCACCAACTCATGGTTATGGTAACAACATTGCCAATAACAGCAGCCTTTTATTTACAATAATAAATCCAGTGAGCTTCTTGAACTGTCAGTCACATGTGAACATCATGAATAAACACTGCGCCTGCTGTCATGATACAAGCAACCACTGCACGATTACATGTGCACTATCCTCCAAGTCTGCACATCTAATCCTGCCTTTGAATCACATCTGCAAAATGAGTCACGAAAGGTTTAAAATGATCAGCAACACAAGGCAGGGAGTGTTGCAAAAACAAGGAGCGGGAAAAAGAACAATATAGAGGTAAGAATGAACTCTGTTAATAAAGGGATTATGAATGCAACTTGGATTTGGATGACAATTTTACAGTAGCTAAGGTTATGCTTGTTGCTTCCAGCTGTTTTCAGAAGTCTTTCTTCTAAGTTTATTAAATGCCTGCAGCTTCTTAGGGTTGCCTACTGCAGTGGGATTCACATAAGCTTTCTCAAAGCCAGAGAGTTGCATTTGTGCACTTGATATACTTGACACAGGGACAGGATGTTCAGGACCTAATAATAAATCAGAATCTGTACGTTACACCTCAGATGACTGAATTATCACACACACTGTGTCAGTTTTATCGCTACGTCATTTGTTATAAAGTGGACATCTTCAGGTTGTGATATAAGTGTGTTACAGCTCCTGGGGCTCCCAATCCTATTCTTGCCTAGGGCCCCAGAATAGCTAGAGCCAGCCCTGGCTTAGCATAAAGACTAGAAACAAGAAGAGACAGTTTCACTCTCTTATGACTTGTTTGCTGAATCTCTACAAAAAAAATTAAGTTTAAAAATAACACAGGGTTTTTTAGGAGGTTATATGCTGGGTCACAGTGGAGCCAATTTCAGCTCTTTCCTGTGATGGATGCTCAGTTTAAACGAAGACCTTCTGCTTCTTGTACTGGTACACAATAAGATCTAAGATCAGATTGCTCAAAACCCTCTTATCTTAGCCTAGCAAGGGCATGAAAAAACGGCTGACTCAGTATCAGCAACAACTAGGAATGAAGCCTCGTATCTCATACCACCCGGTTAACAAGGCCACTAAAGGGGTCAGGACCCCTTGTCTGCCTGCATGCAGAGCTGGACAACTTAGTGTAAAAACTGTGAAGTATAACTGCAGAGCAGAGATGCAAACTTACAGCGAGAGAGGGGATATCATCTGTTCTTATTTTACCTTTTGTCAAGCAGCATGTGGAAAATGATCTTCACTGTGAGTTATTTGCAGAGCTGGATTCCATGTTATTTCATTCCCTAGCAGAGACATAACAGAGAGGGTCTCCTCTTTCACACAGGTGGTCCTTCAGCCTTGTTCAAGGGCGCTGTGTGAGTTGGGGTAGGGTTGGGAGAGTACACATGGGGGGGGGGACACAGACAGATGCATGCGAATTTAGGTAATGGTGTAACATTTCAGCGCCTGCTTTCCTTGGCCGCCCCATGTAAAGATAGTGTTAATTAATTTGTTTGCTTTGCTTTCAAGCACTAACGAATGGAGCCCTGTAGGTTTTGAGAAGCCACTTGTATGCAAGGAACACAGTCTAAAACCAACATTTGTTGTACAAATTGCTTGCATATGTTCTTGAGAAAGGAAAAAAAGATCCTTGTTATGACACCAACAGAGATGTCCCATTTCTTTTTTTTAAATCAAAGGAAAACCTTGGTAGGAATATTTTAAGTTTGTCTCCAACATTTTGGTTTAGCAGCTAATTATCCATGTTCCAAGCTTGTGGTTTTCTGTTTTCATCGGACAGCTGACTTAAATGTAAACTGAAACACTAAATGCTGTATTTCATGGTGTAAACTTCCTATTTATCCATGATACAAGCAGGGTTTTTAAGTTTTTTCTTCCTTGTTTCGCTTTGGCTAACTCTTCCTGATCATGAAGGGATAATTATTGGACTATACACGCACTGATTCTTCATAATTTCTGCTGTTTCTTTATGAGTGAGCCCTTACTATCCCAGTGATGTTCCACCTGTCTGCCTATGCTGAGGTACAGTGTAGCAACAACAATAACAGCTCAATTGTTTCTCAGCTCTGCAGGGCTGCGGTCTGATGTTAGAGATTGTATATGCGTGCTCATGATCCTGTCTGATGAGGGAACAGGCCCTCAGAGTGAGACTATTATTCTTACTACAACACAGAGCAGGAATCTACTCTCAAACAGATGTTAGGAGCCCTTTGTAGTGCCTCTGGCACAGGGCCCAACCCTACCTATCTGCACAGCTATTTACATGGCAATCCAGCTGCTCAGTCTCTCTCTTTTTCTCTCTTTTGCTCACCCCTCCCTTTTTCTTTTGCCCTCTCACTCTGGCTGTGTCCATACATTTACATTCCCTCTCTTTCTCTGCCTCCTTCCTCTCCTCCCCTCACATTTTGAAATCAAATATCTGCCCTCATATAAACTTTGATCAATCAAATGTACAAATTTGTTTAGCTGAGGAGACAGTGACATACTGATGCAGGTTCACTCACACAGAGATGAAAAGGCCGGGCGTCCCATATCTCAGAATATCTGGGGGGTGACGCAAACCTTTACCCCACACTTTATATTTAGTTAGCCCCTTTCACAGGAAAGCCAAATATATCCCAAAAAATTCTACCTGCTATGTTGACTTATAGTCCTTTCATCCAAGCAGATGTGGGAGAGAGGAATTTATAATGAGGATCATTCCTGGAATTAGATTTTTTGTTTGCTTCCTCACTAATCTTGTGAGGTGATATAAAACGCCATCTACTTCTAGCCTTTACAGTGTGCATGCCTAGATTAAAGTCATTTGTAAAATGAGTTATTCAGTGTAATTTAAATCACCTATGAAGTTAAATTCTTAAGGGACTGTACACAAATGACTGCACTGAGTAGGGGCTGAGGATTGAGTTTTTAAAAAAGAACCGTCCTTGGTACAGCTGATAATAATGCAGTTATTTTCATCATTAATAACTAAAGTGCATTTGGAGAAGCTCAGGTAAACCTTAATGTATCAGTGAAACAGTAGTTCTCATGTATCTTTTAATTGGCAGCGTTTCAACAGGAGTGTGTTGAGATGACCAAGCTTGCCTTTGTGCCACAAGTCACAAGGGATTTATAAAATGAAGAAATCTGTGATGACAAAAATTTGAAGACACTTCCCTGTATTCCAACAAATTGCCTCTCCCCTAACCGTAACACAAATCCATAGCAATGCAAGCCCTCCCTCTTTTCTACCCCTTCCTTCCCCCCTTATTAGCTGTCCTACAGCCAATTGTTGCTAGAAACTGTGAAATAAGTGCGGACAGATTCTATTCATTCAAGTAGGACTGACTTTTAAACGGGTTTCCATTGTGTAGTTCTGTCATTTAGCTGCATTTATGTCATTTTCTTATTCTTTAAGGTTTAGTTACATTCACAGTGACTTAAGTGATGCAAAACAGCAGAGTTTTCTTGCTCTGGGAGGGATCTGGTGCTCATTAACAGGCAGCTCAGTGGCAGCATTATCATAAAATGATAATTAGACAAGCAACCTTCATGTAAATGAAAGGAAATGAAATCAAAGTCCGCTGGGGCTCTGAAGCTGGCTGGCTTGTCAGTAGAGGGTGCTGATGTTTTCTCCTTTCAGAGCTTCAGCCAACATCTCAGATTGCCTCAAAATCATGCAATGTCACGCTATGACAAATGGAGATACATTAGTTAATTAAAGTGGGGAGTTCAGAGTGGGGTGATGCAGGTCGTCTCTCTTTTTTTGCTTTCATTCTTAAACATTCCTCCTGCATGTCACGATGCAAAAGCAGAACTGAGTCCAACTCTCTGACTCCCCTGGCGTGATTGGTTGAGTTCTTTCTAAGTTTCTGTAATCAAGGCTGCTTCAGTTTCTGACGCAGTTTTTGCTTTTATTCTCCCCTCTGTTGTTGGGTTGGTTGTTGACTTAGGTGAACATTTAGATCTGGTATATTAGCTGAGGTAATTTAGTGTCCTGAGTGATTTACAGTTTAGGCTGATTGTGTGAGCTTGTGACTCAGAAACCACAGTTTGTGTACCAAATAAGATTATCAGGCGGCATGTCTTTTGCGTGCTCTTTGACATTAAACAGTTTCTCCCCAAGAGACGGTTTAATTGACTTCAAGTGATTGTTGGCAAATGAGAAAACACCACAGGAACTAATGGGGGCGAGGGGTTCATTGTTGATGATTTGTATTTGGAGGTTAAAATGGAAAAGAAAGCTCAGAAACTTACTGTTTTCATCTGAAGTCTTCAGCTTGTCTGTCTTTGATGTTATGGGGGTGAATAGTTGTTAGATTGAGACAGCCTCTCCGCTGCCAGAAACAAGGCTGGAGGCTGAGACAGGTGCACCATGTTCATCACATCCTGATGGAGGAGACTGAGGGCCAAAATGTTGTTCTAAGCATATTGGAAGTGTTTGTTAACAGATGGAGACATGTGCTGGCAAACGTTACCTCACTTTTGACCAGAAAGAGGGGAGAGAAAAGGGATGGAATGGAAAGCAACATCTAATTTCCAATGGCACGAAGGATGTGGAGATAGAAAGAGAAAGAAAGATAAGAGAGAAATCAATCAAAATTTAATTTTAGCATTTGTCCAAGCTCTACAGCTGAAGATAATATATAACGCTAAGCCCAAAAATCTTTATATGCTTTAACTGTCAGTCTAGTCTGAGAGAAAATGGTTGAGACTTTGTTTATTCCCAGGTTTTGACTATAATATCCAGCTGCAAATTGTGCAAAACCACAAACAGGTTAAGGATTTTCCCTTAGGAAATCTTTCTTTTTAATCCAATGTCTGTCATACTTTTCAACCATGTCTCAGTCACATATGTTCCTCTGCAGTCCACTCCTCTATCTGTGTTTGTATCACAGCTTTATTTCTCTTGTAAGGTCATGCAGCTACAGCTGGCATCAATATGGCAAAGCTTTTTTCTGTCTGAGCCCAGTGCTGGAAAGTTATGTTCATCGGGCTAATCAGTTTAAAAGATAATGAAAACAGAGATTGTTTACAGAGATTAGGCCCTTGGAAATGGAGTAATCAGTGCTTTGAAAGGGCACTGACAGCAGTGCGGCTGGATTACTGTCTGTAGAAACCGAGCAATACCGCTGTACCTCCCCATCTCTAACAAGCTCTCAGAGCCCTGATGTCATCACAGATAGAAGATAGAGTACCTTATCCTCCGTTGCTCTCCATTTGCTCCTCTTTGCTGGAATGAAATTACTCAACGTTTAACAGACGGGGCACCTGTCAGCCAGATGTGTTTGAGTAATGAATAAAGAATAGGATGAAGTAAGCGTTTTGACAAAAATGTCCAGAGAAAAATTAATCATGGTCTTAATTTCTTCTCAGCACCATTGTTTAATATGCTGTTATGATTTATGTGGCAATAGATTGATTTATTTCAGTGCTTGAGGCTTTAGGAGAGTCACCAGTTCAAAGGTCAGCTGAAGCTCTAGAAATAGTTATAACTTTTCACGCTTTCATAAGCATATTGATTATGTACTTAAGTTGATTTAAACCTCATTAAACTGAAGCAGCTATTGGTTTTTTTTTGCATTAGGGTAGATTTTCATTTATGTGGCTCACAATGTGTTGTTTGTTGGCCGAACTAGTCAATCCAGTTCGTGTTTTACTCATTGGAGAGACACATGGGGCCCCAGTTTAATTGGGGAGGGGTTCCCTCATAAGAGCTCACCCCGGCAAAAGCCATGAAAAATAATTATCAGTATCTCAGATCTCATCCAGTGAGGGGGGAACATATGTTTAGGATTTGGACTTACAATGTTGCCCCCTTTACCAGCCAAACACAACTTGCATCCTGGGTGCTTAATGTGAGTATGTATTTAGCAACATTTTTCTTAGGAAAAAAGATCAAGGAGAGAGATAGATGGACAGGGTTTTGTCCAAGAAGATAGTAGGACTGATGTGCCAGGGCAAGAGGTAGAGCTGCTCATTTTGGCCCAAGATCTGATGCTACATTTGACTGTTCTCAGGCCTTTCCTCTTGGGGAGAAGATAGATCCCCGATTCCATCGTTATGTTTCTTTGTTTGGTATATGTGAACAAGTCAGTAACATGGAGGATACAGACAGAAAACATGTGCACTTGGTGGCTTTCCTCGCCCTGTGACTTATCAGAAAGACATTAGGGAAAAGATGTTTCTGGAGAGGAGAGAATGGGTGTGAATCTTTAGTCTCAGCCTGAGTCCACTCTTGGCCACAACACACTGTCAGTTGAGCAGCCCAGGGAGGCTGAGCCTCGGTCCTCCGCCTCTGACCAATGGCTCTGGCATCCTCTGCTCTGGCACGGTGATATCCTGGGGGAATCTTTATTCTGATCAGAATACGTGGCAGAAACCTCCTATAAAGTCCCACAGTACAGAGAAACAGAGAAACCTTGGACTGTGTTGTAGAGGAAAGGGGGACAGATCACCATAAAAATGTAATTTATCTTTTATTCTACTTGGTCACATTGTCCTGTTTTCCCTTGAAGTTACTTTTCTGTGCTTCAACAAAGAGCAGGACTTATCTTTTTTTCTGTTGGTGCTTCTGCTGTCACAATTTCAACCATTTTGAGAGACTAATGTAGGGGGTTTGTAAAGCATTGAATGCATTCTAGTGGTATCCATTAGTGTAATGCTCGCTGTTTGATTCTGAAGGAGACCCTGACAGTATACTTGACAAACAGTCGGCTGATCCATTTCCTTCGCAAAGGAGAATGACAAGGGGACTGCCTCTGCTGTGAGTGGCCCCACTGTGTGCCTATAAGAGCTGAGAGTTGGGTGGTCTGTCCATCAACGGCAGCTCTGGGGTTAGGCCTGAGAAAAGCAGCTCACCCATATCACTTTCAAAGCATGAAACCCTAAGCGCCGACCGCACTCTCCTCACTGCAGCCTTTTACGCACAAAGACACCTGTTGTTCGACTCTCATACAAAGGCTTAATCAATCTAGGTGTTTGTAGTCAAACAAACACAAATGCCATCTTGTATTTAGTTTGTTAAATTTCATGTGATTAAAAAAACTGTATATGTTTTGCACTTGGCCAGTTGAACTGTCTAGATGCCAAAGCACTGATTACAGAAAATCTTTAAGTTCAGGCCTTGTATTGTTGTGAAACTATGTGAAACAGATATGATTTTCCATGCACCATCCATCAGTTGCAAAATGAGTGTGACAGTAATGCAGGCCTCTAGTAAGGTCATAAATAAAGAGGAAACATCACCCTGTGGGATGTACTTGGTGGACCTTGTGCAGCTCCCAATGAAAAGGTCTTTCAAAACTTTAAAGACTCTCCATCCTTGTAGTCCACCATGAAAGAAGTGAGGATCTGACGGCACTAACAAACTGCACCAATTTCAGGCATTTTTACTCTCACTGATCAGATCAATTTGACCCATATTTGTTGGAAATAATATAACAAACTGAGAATTTTGTTTCTGAGTTGGCAAACAAGCAGTGATTATGTTTGCTTGCTACAACTGGAGAGACACTGTAGGGTTGAACTTTTCTTCTAGCTGTTATGAGAAATGCTATTTGATAATTCCACTGATTTTGTTTTGACAGCTGTGATTGATTACATTTCTGTTCTGGGAAGCAGAACCTAAAGGTCAGCAATTACATATTTAATTCAAAAACAATAAATTGTTTTCTTCAAATGCTTGTCATTATATACTTACCCATTGTAAATTCAACATTGACTTCAAGGTATTCTGTAAAATACATGTGTAATTTGTTCACACTGTTGAAAATTATCATTTCGAAAAAGGTTTGTAAGCATTAATCAAGAGCTGCTTTATTCTGATTCCACTGGAAACGCTTATCTCAATAAACAAGAAGTTGTAATTATATCAATGTGTAATTAAACTTTTATTAACTTGTGGCTGGTGTAAACCACAGCGAGAGTTAGACACCAACATTAATAACTTAAAAGAGACAGGCAAAAAATAGTGTTTTCAGTGAAATGAGGGCTAAAACTTCAAAAACCATAGCTTTGTTGTTTAGTTTACATTAGGAGATCCTCATTTCACTCCCACAGGCTGTTTATCTGATGTGATTTAATCTACTCGTTAAACAGTGGACAATTAAGAGAGGCTAAAGATTGCTGAGGAAAGATGGGATTGGTTTCTACCTAAATCTTTCCAGTAGAGCAGAGGCAGATATGAATAGCTGTGGTAATTTGATGAGGCGCTGCCTCTCTTTGGGATCACACACTGAGAGGAAGCTTTGTTTACGTGCCAAATGGATTTATGGAATCAAATAGAAGTTTTCATTTCCTTGTTTGAGTCTACGTGTAGGGGATTAGAAAGAGAAAGAAAAATGTGGGCAAAGATAAAAGTAGTTATTAGACACAAGGTGGTGGAACAAAGACTCTTTGGTTTGCTCTGATTTTCCATTTCACTTTGAACAGTGTCTTTGTGGTGAACCTCCAGTTTGGTTGCATAGTTTAAGAGGGCTGGATTTGTTCACACAATTCAGTAAATCAAGAATTTTGAGACTCTATAAAGCTCTTTTTAAATTGAAAATCTAATTTAGTCAATTTTTTTTGTACAGGTAAAAAAAACAATAAAAGACATTATACGTCAAAGGAGCAGTGTGTAACAATTGAGGTGATTTGTTATCAGATATTGAGTCTAACATTCATAGTTATGCTTTTTACAGTGTAAAATTACACTAGGATAATAATCACTGTATTTTATTGACTTACAAAAGATATTCATACGTGTATTAGTGGGTCCCCTTCCATAGGAGTTACCATGCTGCTCTGCACTACCGCAGCTCAGAATAGAGAAACAAACTGAATTCTAGCTTTCACATTTTTAAGCTAGTGTTTACCACCATGCTATCACAATGCATTATAGGTATCATTATTGTTGGCTATACTCGATTACTTCTGTGGTATAAAAACTACATTTCTAATTCATAAACCTTATTCAGTTCAGTTAGATTTCTAATTCCTAATTATATCTACATGCACGAACCTCTGGACTGGAAATACATTGGGTGCAGTGGTTGAAGACGCTATTTTGTTCCCCGACTCCTACCATCTCTGACTCTGGCACATTCGGAAGGGAGGGGGGTGAGAACAGGTATTCAGCTTTTGCAGACTGCATTCTTATAAGTAGATTTCACTAAATAAAACACACTGATCCTTTAAAAATTGTTTCACATATTGAGTTGATGTTTATGATTTCAGAAATGTAATTGACAAAGTGTGGATTTCAGCACTGAAACACAAATTCTAGACAACTTGATTAAAGTCTGAAGTGTTTAAGTGACCTGTGTGACACTTTACAGTTCTTTCTTCAATTTGTACCATTAATATCAATTAAAAAATAACTGGTGTAAAATATACACTTACATATAAAACACAGATGTAACTTCCAAATCTGAAAAGCAAAGCCAATACATTAGTGCCTTAAAGTGTAATGCTACTGAGTGTCGGTGTTTAAAAAATCTCTCTGAGTCCTATTCAAAAAGCATCCAAGTAAAAAAACAAAAAACAAAAAAAAAAGTCATTACATTCTTTTGCAAAAATCATCAAGATGCCTTCCCGTCTTTAAGCAAATATTAGGCTTTAAAGAATAGAGTGCTTTCTTCAAACAACTTTTCAATGTCACTCAAATGTTTCACCTTGTCTTCCAAATATAGTCACTCATGGATACAAAAAAGGCAGTTAACAAATCAAGAGGTGATATCATGTAGTCCATTTTCTTTACAGTCACTAAATACAAATCAGAATTGGAATTGGGGGGGGGGGGCACAATAATAGCACAATTATAACACCCTCATAATAATCATCCTTTCTTGTTGCTCCACAAATGACTAATTTCCTCTTGGTTCATATTTGTTGGGTTCTGGGTTGTTGCTTAAGAATGTGATTTGTGAACAATTTTTGTTTTTGTTCATTTCAACTGTCCATTTTTGTATTTTACACTTGTGGCTGGATTGTACAATGAGTATTTTGTCAATCACAGAACCTTTATAGAAAAAAAATGATACTGAAATTTGCGTTTTCATTTGATTCAGTTCGATGTGATTATGTGTTTGCTTTTGAGTGGAGACTGAATTGTAATGAAGAGATTTTGTGATTTTAGATAGAAAAAATAGAAATATAGAAGAAATATAGATATCGAAATAACTCATCCATCAATCTATCCATCCATCCATCCATCCATCCATCCATCCATCCATCCATCCATCCATTTTTTTGCTGCCTATCTAGGGGGTGTAATTTTTCCAGTCTTTATTGGATCTGCTTCAGTGTTTCATTGCAGTTAGACTTTCCCAAAACACACCACCTAGTCAGATGCCCAGCCACCTCAACAGGCTCCTTTCTATGTGGGGGAGTAGCGGCCTCACTCTGAACCCCTTCCAAATGACCAAGCTCCTCACCCTATCTCTGTGGGAGAGCCTGACACCCTGTGGAGGGTGCTCATTTTCACAACTTTTGTCCATGATCTCATTCTTTTGGTCACTAGTCAAAGCTTCTGTCCATAGGTGGGAGCAGGAACATAAATCAAACAATGACTTTCATGCACAGTTCTATTGTTTTTCTTTTTTTTTTTTTTACAACAACTGACCATTACAGCATACACACCAATCTGTTTGTCATTCTCCCACTCTGCTTTCTCCTCACTTGTGAGCAATACACTGGGATACCTGAACTCTTCCGCTTGGGGCAGCAACTCCTCCCTACTCACCTCCAAAAATCCCCACTTTATCATGGTGCGGGGTTTTGCATGCCTTAGTGATCAAAGAAAACAGAGCTGCTGGGATCTCCCAAGGTTGGGTCTCCAGAGGAAAACTTGTACTGTGTGTGGCCAAACTAAGATTGGGACTCAGATTCAGAATACCCCATGCAGAAAAGGGACAGTGTCACTGGGAAGCCAGGCCTGATGGAGAACTTGGGGGTGAGGGCCTTGTGTTCAGGTCTTAACCCAAGGGCTGTCCTAGCCTGAAAAAGCCCCATGGGACCAGCCTCCAGTGCATTCAGCACCCAGAGGAGGGGTCACAGGGGTTCTGTGTAATGTGGATCAGGCAGCAGTCAGGGCTGGAGTCCCTGGCAGTTACCCCAACAAGCTGTAGGGACAGAAGTAAAAGCCATGCTATCCCCTGGTATTAATTTCTAAAACTCTGCTGTTCAAGCTTCCAAAAAAACTCACATGTTTCTTAAAATCTACTAACTACTATTCAAGACCCAGTGAATATGTAAAAATAGATATCCTGAATCCAAGTTAACTATTTCCAAGGGGTTTGACTTGAGTTTAGTTAATTTATGCTGCCATTGCCTAAAGACTTAGCAAAAAACTTGTACTGACTGAAGGCTTCAGCTACATATTCAAAACACAGACATGAGGGTTGTATTAGTCTTCTCCTTTAACTTCTGGCTAGTATATTTCCCAAAATGTCCAACTATTAAACATGAACAGGATCAGTCTGGGATTCTAGTGGGCAAATATTTTACATTGTAAAGTAGTAAATATCTGTTTTAAACAGAACTGCCCTCTTGGTCCTGTCTCTGTAGTTAAAAAGAATCTTGTTCACATATTATTCTGTTTTACAACCCAGAGCTAGAATCAAATCCTCACTCTGACTGCCCTTTGTGGTTCAGGGTGCACAGGTTCAAAGCTGTCAGAGGGAACAGACAGTAGACAGCTTTTTAAAACAGTCTCACTCTACTTTAAGCCATTGAGATTAGGTACATGTGTATGTTTTCTGCTTTGTGTTTGCTTGTGCATATGTGTGCATATTTGTTTTTCCAAACTTGAAAAGAACCACTTAAATCCACAAGTGGTTTGGTCTTTTCCTGCTCTTTACTTGTTCTGAAAGTCTGACAACATCCCTCTTAAATCTCTGATATCATGAACTTCATTTTAGGTTTCCAAAAACCTCAAACAAATCAATACAGAGTACACAACATCAACTCCCTGCCAAGCACTCCATACTGGATACAGGACACTGCTGGCTATTGCAATCCAAAACAGCAACTTCATGGGTGAAAAATGGAACAATTTGTCATGGCATTGTGTGTATTTTGACTTTAAACTTGCTCGTATTGGCTTTTGCGTGTGAGGCACAAGTGAGGTTATTAATTATCATGGTCCCTCAGCTCTAGTAAAGGCAACAGCTGCATTTCATAGAGGCAGCAGGCAGCTTTGTGTATAAAGAGAGAGACAGAAATAGACCTTTGTGCCTCAGAGTGATGTGTTACTCACAAAATGCCATTTCATCAGAGAGCTGAAGTGACTGGAAGAAAAGGGCAAAATGAATGTTAATGTGTTTGGGTAACTTAAAAAAAATCACTTTCAAAGATTTCCCACAGTGATCTCAGCGCATGGGTATGTGGGGGTAAAGTGTTAATTTTGCCAAACAGACAACTTGAAACTCATAAGATTTTTGTAAAACTGGATTTATAAATTCAGTAGTTAGCTCACTATTTAAGGTAATGAGGATGACTCACAAAATTATTGGAGCATTTTTAACCTCCAACTGCAAGCACAGTGGGCTCTGTGCCTTCCTTTATTTTTTTAAATGAATGGATATTTCCATCCATCCATCCAGGGTTACAGGGGCAGGGGGCAGCAATCCCCCCTCACAGGACAAGAGGGAGGGTGCACCCAAGACAGGTGGACAGTCTCAGGGCTAACACAGAGACATAGAAGACCATTCACCCTCACCTCTAGCCAGTTTAGAATCACCAGTTAACCTAATTAGCATGTCTTTCGACTGTGGGAGGAAGCCGGAGCATCCTGAGAGAACCCACGCAGGCACAGGGAGAATATGCAAACGCCATACAGAAAAGTCCCAGTCAGTGGGTGGATTCATATGCAGGCTCCCCAAATAGAGGGTTCACACTAGTATATTTGAATGTACAGGGACAATGCCAAAGCAATCTAGGGGAGATAGAAAATATTTTGGCTATGTTTTTATTCAGTTGAGCAAAGGTGTCCAGTATCCATTCTTCCATGGAACAACAGTTGTAAAAATGCTAGGGCAAAAAGTCTGTGTCTTTAGCAATTGCTTCATGTAGGACACTAAGTTATTTCTGGCACAGAAAGCCTGGTGGGACACAATACACATTAATGTATGAAGTATTTGCTAACTAAATCTAAATACAAATGTACCTTATCAATTAAATCATTATCAATAACCAAATTTGTGGTCACAGAACTGTTATATTACTCTGTTATACTGCATTGAATTATAAATCCAAACTTCTTAAGCAGCAAATTATCATGTTAAGGAAAGCTGAACATGATCTGTCATTTGGGCAAACTTGTCAACCACTTTTCTGTCAAAGTCCACCAATCCATGCATAAATCCCAGATTGTCAAGGCGAATGGCAAATTTATGTTCAGTATCAATCTGCTCTATCCACTATATTAGCCCTTCCAAACAAGCCTAATCTAACTGCATTTTCCACATGTAACCACAGCAAGTCCTTCCAAAAGATGCTTCAGATCTTTGAATTCTAAGGTGGTCCAAGTGGTGTCCTTTCCAAAAAGAAGGAAAGTAAAGCTTAAGATTGACTTTTTGGCAAAACTTGCAGTTAGCCATGTTTTTTTTAAAAAAAACTATTCTGGACTGAAGCAGTTTTTGTCCTTTCCCAGCTGAATGCTGAAAAATCCTGCCATTGGCTCAAATTTTTAATATTGCTTTTGCTCTAATGGCAAGGTGCTACAGCAGGTCCAACCTTTAACACGCTCTTCGCTTGTTTCAGTTTATTACCCTGCTGGTAGAGGCTAATGTAGCAGCTAGCTGTTAGTTGAAAACACCAATGAAAATGTATTGACTTATGTCAAATCAATTAGCAGTACATTTCATTGATTGCTGTCAGTTTGAGGCCAACCTGATTGGGTCATTATTGAAAGCCTGTTAAACATGCACATAAAGCTTTCAGCTGCTTCCTTGCTTAAACAAAGGCTGAAGGGGCGGTCTCATGCACACACACACACACACATATATACAGTATACATATATATATATATATATATATATATATATATATATATACAGTCATACTGTTGTGCATACTGTTTAGGCTATTTGTTCATTTAAATGGAGTTACAGTCCTGTGAATACTGATTAAACATGTTAGCAGGCTTAGGTATCAGAAGCATTTGATTGTTGATGTTTAAGGGAGAGGTTTACCAAAAAATGAATTGCAATTCAAAGAAGTACTGATAGTGTGCGACTTTGCTGGGTTTTGGGAAACAGAGACCATTGGCCTGGTGGTTTCTCTTTGTGGTAATAAGTACATTTCCTTCTGCTGAATTTAATATTAGGATGATGGAGACAGAACACACACAGCGACAGCTTCTTCAGGAGATATAAGCATAACCTTTGAAGTGAGTTGTGACAGTAGTTCATATAGCTGGCGATGGATTTGTCAGGTGGACAGCCGTCCATAAACACATTCCAGAGGTGCAGACATGAACCATTTTCCAGAGAAAGTGGAGAGCAAGATTAAAATCAGCCTTGTTTAGGTTTTGCAGAGTGATCTCTGCATTACGAAACTTTACATCTCTGACCCTGGGATCTGGAACTACCCACAGACACATGGCTTTTTCATTGTCCTCACAAAGCCCATCTTTTTTTTGCCTCCTTTCTCTGTGCCTCAATCGGCATCTGACACTGTTCTGCGGATGCACCTGGCCCATAAGGTTTCACTCATATGTCCTCTGCCTTACAATATTAAACTACTGACAAGAAGTTAAATTGAGTGGTGCTGTAATCTTTTAGCAGGCAGCTCTGTGGTGCTGTATTAAGTGCTATTGTCCTAACTTTATTATGTAGATCATATTTTTTGGGGGGGGGTTTGAACTGGATGAGCTTTGATGAGGGGGTGAGATGTGGAAGAAATCTGAAGGTGGCTGTGACTTTTGCCTTCAGTTTTTGCTTTCTGTGTAGAGGCACAGGCTCGGTGTGGATCAGTGCAGTCATGAGCCTAACAGATGTGGTCCTGTCTCTGTTCCTCATCCAGGCTGCCATGGCAGTTGTTCAGTTATTCTCTTTCAGGGGTTCAGCCCAGGGAGTGCAGGTTCAGGCCTTGCGTGCGCCCTCCCTAGTGTTTACCCTTCACGCTGTCAGCATGACTGGATACTGGCTAAAAACAGCCAGCTGCTGATGATGCCCAGGACTGATAGAGCTATCTGCTTTCATTAAAGAAGACTCTTTTCACCATTGGTGTGAATTTAACATTGTTCAAGGCCAAACCTCAGATAAATGAAGGGTTATCTATAGCACTCTTATTAGAACCACCTTGACTTTCTTTTTCTCCCTCCATCCCTCCCTGTCTCTCTAGCGAGTGATTTCATGTCTTTTGTCGGCTGGCGTCACAAGAAACAGATGTGAGCAAGATTCCTGCTGGTTTCTGTTTTCGATCGAAAACCTGGTAGTTCATCGGATTGATGACATTTTGTTTGCCTGTGAACATGTTCTTCATTGGATTTATGGAGTGTGTCTGTGCTTTCAAATCACCTGCTGAGGTTGTCAAATCAAAGTTGATACTCTTGCGTTTTTGACTTTGCCGTACAGAGGAAAGCCAAGCATTAAAACAGTAATGGAGAGGCATGTGGAGTAAAAATCACTTTTGTTTGACATATGATTTATGGATTTTTTTAATCCTCATAAAACAGATAAATGTGTGTCATAGATGCTGCCTAATAACTGAAGTAGGAACAGCATCCATCATTAATTTATACCCAATAAAAAGTATTATCTTGAAAAATTATTCACTTGATTATACTCCAAGATGAATATATCATTAATAAATCTTTTTGCTTTATTTTGGTAGCCTTATCCAAGAATGTTTTACTTTTATCTCTTGGTGATTTAGCACAGCATCAAGTGTTTAATCTGTTTAAAGTGTACTTAGCAATGACATGCACTGCAGTTTAATCAACTGCTTTTCAACTTGTCAAGTAGAAAAACAATAATGTTGGATCTAAGTGTTTTCTCTGATTTAACCTGCAGTTAACCTGATAACTCTAAGAGTGGCTCTGGAAAGTACAATGATCCTTTCCCAGTTTCAGAGGCCCTGTCAGTTCACATTAGTGCTAACAGTCAGCTGCACCCCAGCCTGCTCTGCCTGGCAATCAGCTCAAGAGTCTAAAACACCTGCTCATGTTAGGCAGTTTCCATGGAATAACGCTGTAATTCCACCAGGAATTGATTGCAATTGGGGGGTGAAAGGGGAAACAAATATGCGGCTGCGCATGCAGTATACTCGATTGGAAAGAATGCCACCGTTTGTTTTTTAAGCAAAATAATTTTTTTTTTTCTTTTACCAACAGGGATCAAAGAGGTTTCTTGATATGAGATGGTATGCATACATCACCAGTGTAGTCATAATTGTGAAAAAATATGAACTGTTCTATCTGATTTACTTGAGTATCTGTCTTTATTTGTGTGAAATTAGTCAGATGTAAGGTTTGGCCCTATACTCACATTAAAATATTTACTTCATGTTTGAGACTCGGTGCATATATCCAAGAATTTGAAATCAAAAGTGGAACACAGGCAGAGCTAATTACACATGAAGCCTCTCAGCTCCTCATACAACTTTATGTCTTTGCGGTATTTCCTGGATCATACAGTTAGCTGTTTTTGGAGGACTTGAGTCGCAGAATTTCTCCCAAAGCCCGAGGAACTCCCTCCTTTTTCAGACACTTTTACAATCATCAGGATTTGTTTTGACTTTTCCTCAGACACTAACTGTTTTTCATCAGCTATATCTTTATTGACACACAGTTACACATGTGCCATTATGTCCAGTTTTAGTTACTGCTTCAAGGTTGTACTTCAGATCTGTGGGAAAAGTCTATCTGGCTTGCAAAGTTTTTTTCCTACCATTTTGACAAATACAAATATTCCCACTCCTTCCAGAGGGGAGGATAAGTATTGGTGTTTTTGCCAGGGTCGGACACACTGCAGGGAAGTCATGATATCAAAGGTTTCGGGAGGATCTGGAGAGTGAGAAAGCACACCTCTAAGGCTCTGGAGAAATACAACTTTTTACACATTCATCATCCCACAAGAGCACCATTAACATTGCCATTCCTTCTCTTTCAGAACATGCAATCTGAATTCCTTCATTCCTTTCAGAGCATCCTTCTCATAACCTCATCCATGGGCGTTTGTATTTTGTTCTGACAAATTGTCCTTCCGAACGAATGACAGCCTCAAGTGGTTACCAGAAAAAACAATTTGACATGTGATTTAAAAGATGAAAGATGTCTTCTCAGCCATTATAAGGAAAAAAAAGGTTTTCCATTCTGTAATTTGGTTTGCAGCTGATTTTCTCATGCTATGCATCTTCCACATCAAGCGGAATGATAATGACTCAAAATGTGATCTATTCTGATAGCACAATTAACTGATGGAAAACAATGCGTGTGCAGTGGAACTTTCCGCCTGATCTAGGTACAGCATGTCATGCTCCTGCTGTGCTTACTTGATGTTTACTTTGTCTCCTCAACCTGCAAAGACATGAGATATTGTCTTCTACTAATACTTCGGCATTCTACAAGCTGTCTCTCTTGAGCCTTAGCACACGTGCGCATGCACAAACAATTTCCCTCAATGTTGATGGCTGAGCGAGAAAAACATTCCTCAATCAGGAGGTGGAGATGCCCTGAGGGACTGTGTGTGTGTGTGTGTGTGTGTAGGTGTGTTTGTGTGTGTGTGTGAAAGAAAGGACAGAAAGACAAAGGAGGAATTTCACAGTAGTTTTTCTAGACAAGAAAGTGTACACATATACATCACACACACACACACACACACACACACACACACACACACACACACACACACACACACATACTGTCAAACTCAGGGAAAGAAATTAGAGTTCTTAATCTTCTCTCGCTCTCTCTTTCTCTTTCTCTCTCACACACAGACACACAAGCCAAAGAGAGAGGCCAGGTGGATTACATCAGGACTTGGGTATTACTTCAGGTGATGCCTTGTCATCTGCAGGGTGTTGGCATTGTACATGGACTTATGTGAGAAGCATTTTGTTGGGGTGAAGGTACATCAGGAAAGAAATAAACATGTTGTCAAGGCAATATCAAGCATGTTCCCTCATGCCTGTAGCGGCATGTGCAGTGGGACTATTTCTGAGGTTCTGCCGCTGTTTCTGTACTTAAACACCTGTGACACACTGTGTGAGCACTGCTTGGGAAAAGTGTGGCAGTGGTTCCCTTGGGGAAGTTGGGGACAAGGGCTGAGATGTGTGTGAGGCTTGAAGAAGTGTGTTTGCCAGTGCAGCACAATGTGTAGAGATGGGGGGTGCTGGGGTCTCTGCTGTGTATTCAGCTGGACCTGCAGGATGTTTTTATAAGGGAGGCGATCTCCTTTACAACAGACTCAGATGTGTGTGCGCGTACACACAGACACACAGGTGCTTACAGGCTTTAGTTCTGATGGTGCAAGGTTATCTGGTCAGTGCAGCATGCGTCACTGTGCAATATGTTCGGTATGCAGAGAGTACGCCAGTCCAAGAGCAGCGACAAGGCCTTTCCTGTAGCCTCTGTCTGATGTCTGCTTTATGGTAACCAGTTGCACACGCCTTCTCCTCTCTGCTGCAAGTCTGTCTGAAGGCTTGTTCAAAAAATCTGGATGTTTGGTGTGTCCCGCCAGGCCTCAGCGGGACCCACACTTACAGGTTTCCCACAGGCAGCAGGAGGAGGTGGAGAACTGACGCTCACAGCCAGTTTTGTGTAGTTACAATAACTGTCTGGCTGTCTCCCCACCAGGAAGAATAAATAAATAAATAAAGTGAACTGCACTTCATAACATTTTAATTGGCTTTGGAGGCTTAGCTGTGGCTCGCCTGTGGTTACCGCGGTCAGGCAAATATGGACCGCAGCAGCCACTGAATGTTTTAGGCTCTCAAACACACAAATGCTCTCTAAGAAAGACACACACAGTAGCTGTACGCTCTCTGTCTCTCCCTTTCTAAAGGCCAGGAGTGTTGTACCACAGAGGCTGGCATTTCCTTTGACATAACCACAAATTCAATCCTTTTATTACACTGTGTTAGATTTACTGCACACTGCAGTGAACCATCCCTACAAACCCACCAACAGCCCAAACTCCTCTTACCAACAAGTCACACTGAATTTAAACATATTGAGTTTTTTCTGCTCAATGTCCTGTCATGCTGCTAGTGTTGTGTGTTATTTGATGTATTTTGACTTGAGGGTTTTTGACTTGAGGGCTCTGTGTGTGTGTGTGTGTGTGTGTGTGTGTGTGTGTGTGTGTGTGTGTGTGTGTGTGTGTGGGTTGAGTT
>VUQH01008868.1:3095-14903 GCA_015106775.1 Etroplus canarensis
GTGTGTGTGTGTGTGTGGGTGGGGGGGGGGGGGGTTGTGTGTGAATAGGAAGAAAAATGAGATTTAATAATGTGAAGGTCGTCTAGTTACTGATCTTGGTGGAAATTTCTCTTGTGATTTTTTTTTTTTTTTTTTTTAAGTGGAGCTAGGCTGGCAGTCACCTTTTACATTTCACATTATTCATTATTCAGTCTGAAATGCCCGTCCTTGACATAGCTTATATGATATCAAAGCAAGGGTTATTTTTCTGTTTGTATTCAGTGCTGGTTTGATTTTCTCAATCAGACTGACAAGCTTAGTAGTTAAAGAGCAGAAACAGAACTTTCTCATGAGCAAAGGTTCATCTGGAAGGTTGGTCGCTTTCCATTGACTGTCAGGTTAAGTAAACAGGAGCATTTCAGCCATTATGAGCTAAAGAAGGAAATGTATATATTATTGTCATATATACATTCATGTACCTTTCGGTTGCTCGGCTTGTATTCTCCCTAAGGGGTTGTCACAGTCAGTTCATCCACATTGGTGATTTGGCAGAGGTTTTACGCCGGATGCCCTTCCTGATGCAACCCTCCATGGTGAAGGGGGCTTTTGTCCTCACCTGGAATTGGATGAAGGACCTTTTGCTTGTAAGGCAAATGCGCAAACCACTACGCTGCATACATACATGCATATAGTGGCATATAAATGCATACAAAAGTATGCAGTTTTAATTTTAGACAGTGAAGTTTACATGACTTTATTTCAAACAATGGGCATAAGTTATGTTTGTTGATGTTTGCTCTCCAGATGTTTGATCATTTTTCAAGTTCAGTGGGTTTTTAGCTCATCCAGGTGAACTTATTCCATGGTGAGGCATGGCTGTCGACACTTCCCAGGAATTGCTACTCATCCTACAGTATTGGCCAGAAAGAAGCTTACATACAATGATCACATGATGGGTCTTCACCCAAATTGTGCTCGCAGTCAAGGTCACATTTGTTGTTTTATGGACATTTTTCCATTTTTACAAGAATCACTAATCCTAAGAATATTGGTCTGGATTGTAGTGTTCATAAAATGAGTGCTTACGTGTGCCCCTCTGCCATCTCTGCATAAATGCCATCATTAGGTTTATTTATGGCATAATTGATGTCTTAAGCTAGGTTAGGGCCAGTCAAGAAATAAGGCTGTCATCCTAGATATATCTGTTTGCAAGCCTCCTTGAGGCCTAGTGGTTTTAATTTTCAATACAGTCAGCCAGTAAGAAGAAATTGTGAGCTGGATAAGCTACTACATTACTGACATTCTTGTTGTATTTTATATTTATGTTATTTGAGTCTCAAATTTAATTGAGATCAGCAACTAAATAAACTGCGTCTTTTAAAATATTTGTTCACTTCATATATTTTCTTGAGTAAAAAAAATTTCAAGAAAATCGTAAGAACTTTTTGCATTTTAGTGTATTGTAGTGTAGTGTAACATGAGACATCTGTGTAGAAATGGGTTATTTCTCACTTTAAATTGCCTTATTTGTTTTATTTCAATGCAGCATTTTTAAAATTAACTTTAATTCTGTTAATTATTTCTACTTTTATGGTGGAATAGAAATCCATTGTAATTGCAAACATGATGCACAAAGAACATGGGAAGCTGATACAGGTGGATACTGGGGTGGCGGCAGGGTTGAAACAGCAGGAAATGACACAGGGCAGCAGCAGCAGCATAGAGATGTCAGAAGGAGAGATGGGATATTTGAACTGAACTCGCCCACAGGCTTTGCTCCATTTTGGGTTATACTGTTTGGAATAAGGACATTATTTACCTTTTATTGGTAAAATAGTTTTGTTGCCTGCTGGGAAAGGTTTTCAGTTTTTCTTTTTTTTTTTTTTCTTTTTTTGTGAAGGTTGCCATCAGTTATGCCATATAGCATAAGACACAGCTCTGCCATCTTTAGATAAAAAGGAATTCTAAAGCAACAGATGGAGAAAAATGTGTTTTTGGATCCAAAAGGAACAGTGCTGTTTAGGTATTGGTCAGCAGGACTTATTTACTTGATATTTACAATAACAGTAACTTCATTAACCTAATTTTTAACTTCAGAAAAGCAGCTTAATGGGTACTGCCGATCACTCTTCATTACAGGCAAAAAGTGATAATACTAGCCATCAACATGTTATCATCCAACAGTGCTTCAATCTGGATGGAAAATTCTGGGCTCCAAATATTCTCATTTCTTCCACAACAACTGCTGAAGCACCCTTTAGTTTGGCACTCCAGCCCAAAACTGCCACTGTAAAGTGCTTAATGGCCCACACTGGAAAAACATTGTTTCTATCTGTTCAGCCATCAGGTATGAAAGTCCATAACTATATACTATTCAAGCCAAGCAACAGAAAATACATGCCCAACCATTCACCCAGAGACAAAATAATGTTGCTATGGATTTTAATATTTTTTCTTTCTTTTTATCTGCTGTTTCTTGATGAACACGAACACAGTCCAACTGCTAGTTTTTTTTTTTCTTGTTTTGGAGCAGTGTGTTTGTCATCTGGCTACATTTCCAGTGCTTAGAATTAGCACATAACTTATAATTTATTTTCTTGACCCTTTTTGTGTTTTGATGTTAGTGTGTTTTTATGAAATCAGCACATATTACTTTTGAAAGTACAGTAGTAGGAACACAGACAGGCAGCGGGTTGTCTCTGGGGATGTGTCTGTCTGTTTGGTTCAGCTGGTGGATGAATGTGGACTGGTTTGTTTTTTCATCTTGTGTTTGTGCGTGTGTGCGTGCGTGTGAGAGAGAGAGAGAGAGAGAGAGAGAGAGAGAGAGAGAAGGAGCATGGGCATTTTGAGAGCAAGGCTTTTTTCCATTTGTGGAAAATAGCTGTTTGCAGAATACCTAAAGAGGTCATCTCTTTTAAAATTCATGTAAAACCATGCCTTTTTATATCTATCCACTAGCCCACACTGGAAGTTATATTTACTCGTATTTTGGTGAAAAAGCAAAATAAAGAGTCTGACCTCGGCACCGCATGCATCCTCTTGCGCTGTGGTTTCTTGTGTTTCTCAGTGGGGAAAGTCAACGCATCGTTAATCAAGTCTGTCTCTCACAGCAGTGGGTTTTACTCAGTAGTGGGGATGGAAGTAGAGGAGAGGGGGAGAGCACGATAGTCCCAGACTTGACCTTCCTCTGTGTGTGATACTTGGAGTAGCTGTGCAGCAGTGCTGTACCACAGAGGTTTCACAGGATTATCCTCGGGATGCCTCTGGAGAGGTTCTTGCTGCTTTTACTTTCCAAACAATATTGCTGGCAAAGCATTATTTGTTTAGATACTTCTTCCGGTTACATTTTTTCAATTAAATTTGTTCCCCCCCTCAGGAGACTTTAAGCTGGAGGAGAGCAAGTGAGCGGCGAAATTTTTGTATTTCTGTGCAGGGAAGCATTCATATGAACATGCCTTGGTATAGTCAGTGAAGTGCACTCAGGGCTAGCCTTGCCTCTTCTCACAGAGTGTCAATTAGAGAGGGATTTGAATGGACTGAAGTGGAGCCTCCAGTGAGGTGTGTGTTGCAGAGAAGGAGACACGAAGCGCGGAGGGCAGGCATTGAGAGAGAGAGAGACAGGCAGGCAGGAAGAAACAGAAGGAAAGAGAGACAAAGACACAGAGCAACAGAACTGTGAGCTTATTTATAGATTCACATGTGTGCACGAATGAATTTCTCTCAGCTCCTCGGCTGGGACCTCACGCTGTGTTTCGTCCTCAGCATGACTGATTGATATGACTCATTTACTGGCTGCACAAGGCTGTTAGGACCAACAGACTGTGAAAAATTAAGATATCCTAATGAGAGGACCAGATAAGGCGCGCAGCACAAGTTTGGATGATTCGATCTGATTATCATCATAAAATGCTGTCACTCCTAATGGATAATGTTACAAAAAGCCCTTTAATTTAACAAGCACCCTTCCCTCCAGCTACAATGGATTGAGATGTAATTGAAACAATTAGAGGCGGCAGAGGTAGAGGGCTCCATGGTTGCAGCTTGGATAAAAGAAGGTGACAGAGAATTCTCCAGCAGCCCTCTGCTTCTCTCAGCTGTTCAACTTGAATGACCTCTGAGTCAATTGTCCCAATTCTTGTTTCTGTTCCTCCATTTATTTTAATTGAATGAAAATATCAGTCTGCACACCTCTGTCCTTATTAGTTTCAGGGGAAAAACTGTTTCTAGCCTACACACTTTGCTCTGCCCATCATACCAGAAACATTTTCAATTACGATGACTTAATAAAATTCAGGCTGCAGGAAAGCAAAGATGTTCTTCAGCCTGTTTATGTAAACATGTCAGCGATTTCTTCGCCAGCCTTTAAAGGGCGCCTACTCTGTCTGACCCCCTCTGCCAGTGTCACAGTCTGCTTGCCTGCTTTAATGGCAGCAGCATTTCAGGTTCATCCTACTTTATTTTATTAGCTAATTGCGCTCTGAGGCCACCCTTGTATGGTGTCAACTGGCGGTGGAGGATTTCTTTAGCAAGGGCTTTTGCAGGAAAACTGTGAGGTGAACTAACGAGTGTCTTTTAGCTGAGTGAAGACTACGGATGAGGTATTCCTGTGGGCAGAAAGTTCATTAATTTTCAAAACAGTGAAAATGTAAAGATAGGGTGAAATTGGCTTGATCCATGGGATTGTGAACTGCACACCTTTGTTCCCTTTTCACCTCCAGGGGCGGCACTGTGTGTGTAAAGAGAGGATGTGCCCATAGCAACACAAACTCAAAAACACTTCCAGCCGATGTGATAGCAAAGAGAGCCGAGGCATGATGCTCAAGCCAGACACAAAATGTAAAACAAGAGCTTTACCCTCATATTTGCCACCAAATTCTTCCCAGCGCCATGTGTTGGTGGAAGAGAGCCTCTTGAATCAGTCACAGCATGTCAGTGGCAGTGAGATGACCTCATCCTGCACTGCAAGATTTTTTTATTTTATTTTTGGCTCTGCCTAATTAATCTGGGCACTCTGGTTGGCTCCTGACAGCAGGCTTGTAAAGTAAGATTTGTGCACTGCTCATTATCATTGATGAAGTGGAATGTCAGTGGTGCCAGGAAGCTCGGCTGGTCGGGGCTGATGTGGGTGAGCTGGTGGTAGGGAAGTCGTCAACCCATTCACTTCTGTCTCCGCTCTGACAGTCCCACTCCCAGATTAATTGCTCCCAGACCACTTATGCGGTTGAATTGAATTGTAATGATTCATAAGGAAGTGTAAAATGTCTGATTGTACGTGGATGTGGAGGCAACTAGGATGATCTCTGGGGTATATATTGTAGATTCAGTGCTGTAGCTTTTATATTGAAGCTGGAGGTTTAAAAAAAAGATGCCACTCTTTACAGGATTTTGATTTGGCTGGTATTTCATTCTGACTTTATTTATAGGAAGAAAATTAATTTCTATTTGTTGTATTATAGTGTAATTTATCTGTATATTCTGATGTTGGACATATTCTTACTACCCATTCTCCCTGAAAATGTATTTAAATTGACTGTACACACATTATATGTGCAAATGTATTGGGCCACGCTTCTTATTCTTTGAATTCAGATGTTTCATTCTGTCTCATTGCCACAGGTGTATAAAATCAAGCACTTAACCACACAGTCTGCCTTTACAAACATTTGTGAAAGAGAGGGTTATTCTTAAGAGCTCATAGAATTTCAGTGTGTCACTGTAACTGCAGCAATCAGTAAAATTTCTTCCTTCCGGGACCTTCCATCATCAATTGTAAGTAGTATTATTGCAAAGTGGATGCATTAAGGAACGACACCAAGTTGTGTAAAGTCACAGAGTGGGGTTACCAAGTGCTGAGGTTCATAGTGATAATCTTAGAGTTCCAAACCTCCTCTGGCATTAATGACATGCAGTTTTTCTGCTGATGTTAATAAGAGCTTCATGGTATGGGTTTCCATGGCTGAGCAGCTGCATGCAAGCCTTACATCACCAAGCATAATGCCAAGTGCCAGATGGAGTAGTATAAAACATGCTGCCACCGGTCTCTGGAGCGGTGGAAACATGTTCTGTGGAGTGAAAACTCAGGCTTCTCTATTTGGTAGTCTGGATGAGTCTGGGATTGGTGAATGCTAGGAAAACTTTATCTTTCTGACTGCATTGTGATAACTCTAACATTTGTTGGAGGAGGGATAATGCCTGGCCTTTTAGTTCCATTGAAGAGAAATCTTAATACTTGGAATAGTTTGGGGGAGACCCTTTTCTGTTCCAGCATTACCGTAGCATGCACAAAGCAAGGTCCATAAAGGCATGGTTGGATGAGTTTGGTGTGAAGCTTCTCAAACTTTTTTTGCCAAACCCCACTTCTAAAGCAGAAAAAAGATCAAGCCCCACACTGTGCAAAAATGCACATCCTATACTTTTCAATTTTGGTGTTCTCGGTACATGTTGTCTTAGCGTAGTGGTTTGCGCATTCGCATTTGAAGCGAAAGGTCCCTGGTTCGTTTCCAGGTGGGGATACAAGCCCCGGCATAAAACCTCTGCCAAATTACCAATGCGGATCAATCCGCTGTGGCGACCCCTTGGTGGAGAATACAAGGGAGCAGCCGAAAGGTACATACACTACAATTTTATAAATTAATAACAATAAAAAAGGAACCACTGGTGTGGAGGAACTTGACTGTCCCCGACAGATCCCTGACCTCAACCCCATCAAACACCTTTGTAATAAACTAGAACCACTGTTGGGAGCCAGGCCCTCTCATCCAACATCAGTGTCTGACCTCACAAATGCTCTTCTAGATAAATGGATAAAAATTCCCACAGACACACTCCAAAATTTTTAGGAAAGTCTTCTGAGAGAGGTAATTACAAAGAGGGGTAACAACTCTAATGCCTATGAATTTAGAATGGGATGTCATAAAAGCTTCTGTAGATATAATCTGTAGATGTAATATGCAGGTGGCCTGATGATGTCTGATGCCTCACTTTCACTTGTTTCTCAAATAACTTGTTTACCATACAGTTATATTTTTCATTGCCACTATTATTAATTTTTTTCACTTATATTCATCTATTTTGTGCCATTATGTCACAGTTGCAATTAAAAAAACATAAAGCCATTTAGTTTCTTTTTTGTCATCGTGTTTTTCTATTATAAATTTCACTTTGTAAGTATTTTGATGACAGATGTTGAAAAAATGTAGGTACTTCATTGTATTTTACCATAATGTCCTTATGCCTGACACACTAAGTATTCATCTGCACGACTAAATATTCAAGACTTCAAAGAAGAATTTAAGAGCCATTGACACTAAAAAATGAGCCCAAAAATAAAATTAATAAATGACTAATAAGCAGTTTGTTTTGACATCTTTAAAATCCATTTGACTGGGGAAAAAATTTCATATTAAAATTAAATAAACTATTTAATCAAATTTGATTTAACTTGGCAGTTTGGGTGGGTAAAAACATTGGAAACATTTGTTAACCTATGATTTAGAAAATGATTGAAGGTATGCGGTTTGATCAGTTTTGAGGTTGATCTTAATCCAGGGAGAAGAGGGTAAGGCTCAGTTGGAGGATCAAAGGAAAGTGCATTAAAGTCCCAAGGAGTTAAACCATCTGAGAATTTGTAGTACATGTAATAAACGTCTTGCTGAGGTTTTTTGGTATCATTGGCAATGACTAATATGGCCACACAAGGCTAAGGTGAGAAGAGGAGTGAATGTGAACAGATGGTGATATATAGAGCGGGATAGCCTCTATTTAGGTGGACCAGCCAGTTCATCTCAGACATATTGATCGGCACAATTTACTCTCTTTACTCAGAGGATTATGGCTCTGTAGAGTAATATAAAGGTTTCCTGACATGTCAATCAGCTGTCACTGCCAATTCCACAGAGCAGACTTCAGCCTGTCACTGAAATGGGTTTTCTAACTCCCCCACCAGTCAGACAGGCTGCATGTCTATTGCCAAGGGTTCTTGGAGGGCATAAACACTTTTTTTTTTTTAAATTAGAAATTATATTGTTACTGTAACGTTCTCGGATCGCTCCTATTTATTAAATTACCTCTCTGTCAACTGCAGTACATATAATTATTTCTACTCTACTATTATTTGTTTATGGAACCTGGCAATTAGGGCCAGTTAGTGTGACTGTATAGCAGCATTCTGTGGGAGGATGCGCTTTGGGAGCATGTTTTGGTGACCTCCTGTTTTCTTCTGACCTCTGTAAATGACTCCTTTGGCAGAAAGTGTGCGTGTAGGCAGTCCAGCGGAGGGGCATTGATTCCATGTTTGGATTTATTGTTGAATCCCTCCATTTGGATGAGAGGCTTTGACCTTGCCCATCTCAGGTGGAGAGGGCTGATGCCTTACTACCCATGGGCTGTAGTGAAGTTATTAAAAACTCCATTACCACCATTCAAAGATGGACATAACTCACAGTGCGGATATAGAGATGTCAAAACAGAGATTGATCTGAGAAAGAAGTGTAACCCAGAGAAAACTTAAGAAAGGAGAAAAGACTGCCAGAACTGAAACACTGAGCTTTAGGCATCAGTCAGAGCCTGAACAGCTCTCTCAGCAACACATCTATCACACCCTTTCTCAATAACCCCTCTCTGTCACTGTGTAGATCCTGAAGGAGTTAAAGGATGAGGACTGGAACATGGGCAATATTGTCCACACACTGACCAACAGGCGATATGGAGAGAAATGCATTGCTTACGCTGAAAGTCATGATCAGGTAGGCTTTTCTACTTCATCTTGCAATATGCCTGTGTTATTTCAGGTGTGAATAATAGAACACAGACCACTTTTTCAGGCTCTGGTTGGTGATAAGAGTCTGGCTTTCTGGCTGATGGACAAGGAGATGTACACCAACATGAGCTCCCTGATCCCTATGACACCTATCATCGACCGTGGCATACAGTTGCATAAAATGATCCGCCTCCTCACTCATGGTCTGGGTGGAGAAGGTTACCTCAACTTCTTAGGTGAGTCATCAACCTAATCCATAAAGAACCTAACCCCACAGTTGCATCTGATTTTGATTATATACATGAATACATTTATATTTTGAGGGCGCTTCAAGAAACATTGCATTGCCCTTGTTAACTAGAGTTCAATAAGAGGGTTTTTTATGGTGTCCTGTGGTACATTTTTGTGATTAAATGATTTAAACTGTGTAGAAAATGTATTTACATCCATCATGATAACCATTACTGGCTCTAAAAATCTAATAAGCTCAAGTTCCTAATATTCCTTTGTTTCATTCAAGTTTAAGGATTAAGAAGAACAAATAAACCCTAATATAGGTTTAAGTAATATTGCAATGAGTTTGCATAAGTCAAGGGTGTCGATTGGAGCTATTTTTGCCCAACTCCAGTGGCTCCCTTTAGCTTTAACAAAAAAATTAAACCAATATGAATATAGAAATAAACAAGGATTACTTTTAAAAAAGTTCTATTTTTATTTATCTTTGCTGTAAATGATTCTTTGTAGCCTCTTGAATTGAATAAATCATTGTAACAATTCAGCAGCTGAAATGTGCATCATAGCGTATGTTGACTGATACCTTATCCTCTTAAATCTTCTTCTTCTTTTGGCTGCTCCCATTAGGGGTCACCACAGCGGATCATTGTTATGAATCCGCATATTTGATTTGGCAAAGTTTTTACACCGGATGCCCTTCCTGATGCAACCCTTCCCATTTACCCAGGCTTGGGACCGGCACTAGGAGTACACTGGCTTGTGGGCCCCTGTGGCTAGGTTACTTTATCCTCTTAAATCTGCTGAGCCTTAATAGCAGTGGTTCTCATAAATGTGAGCACATGAATGACTTGTTTTGAGTCGCCCCCCCAGCTAAGGATTCCAAATCAAAAACAAGAAAAATCATGAGGAAAATAGAGGATGTGACAGTGTGTGGACAGATTTTTTTGGTCTCACCTCCAAGAAATTAGCTAACAGCAAAAATGTAACTGGGAAAGAACTTTCCAAAAGAAAATCCTAAAGTATACAGGATATGTACAAGTCCAAAGGTTGATTGCTGTATTTGGTGAAGGAAAAAAGAATGTTGCAGCACGCTAACCTGCACTTGAGTCAAAATTAAATTGAAACCAGCCTATTTTTTGTTTTTTAACTTTTGCTGCAATTACGCTGCCTTTTACTATTTATTATCAAAGTACTTTTAATTTGATTATTGTGCACAAACACAAGCAGGACTCACAGTGGTCTTCGTGGATTTAAAGCTGCTCTGTTTCAAAGTGGGTCTAAACATACTAATGTACTGTCAGCTGCTCCCTTGTATTGCCCCCAAGGAGTCGCCACAGCAGATTAATCCACATTGGTAATTTGGCAGAGGTTTTACACTGGATGTCCTTCCTCACACATCCCTCCATGGTAAGAGGAACTACATAAAATGAACCAGGGACCTTTTGCTTGTAAGGTGAATGTGTAAACCTGTATACTGAGTCTAAACATGCTAATAATAATCTATAAATACTTTTTTCCCCTCCACTTCACTATTTTTCTGTTTTTCTGGTAATAAAGTTTTAAAAAACTAGTGATTTTCTATCATTTATAAATGCAACAAATAAACTATTCTTGTCAGGAAAATTCAAAGTACAAAATAATAGCCCATCGCAGAGTAGTGGTAAAAGATTTTAATTATTTACACCCTTTGTAATGTTAATAGGTCAATTTATACCTAATGGGCTGGATCACCTTCATTATAAAACTCAAATTTGTTTTGCAGAATTTGGGGGTAAAAATGGCTCCTTTGAGAGTAAAGGTTGCCGACCTCTGGCATAAATACAATACGCATTGCCTATAAATTCAACATTTACATAAGACAAAACAAATCAAGCTATCTGACATCATATTGTTATATAAGCATACCACATTCCTGCCTGGTTCAGCTAACACTGAAATGCTGAACAGTCAAGAGGTTATCAAGGTCATGATTGTGAGGCAGCACCTCACTGTTTGGCTCATTTTTTATTAAAACAGGCAGGGAGAATAATTTCAGATCCCTCTCATGTACTGTATTCTTCCTGAATCTGAACTTCTCCCCTCAGGCAGACACAACAATCCCTTAGTGTTCTCTGAACAGATATAAATACACATTTATTCTCTTGTCCATCCAAGTGTTACACAGGCAACAAGCAGTAAGAGG
Source organism: Etroplus canarensis (assembly GCA_015106775.1). NCBI lineage: Eukaryota > Metazoa > Chordata > Actinopteri > Cichliformes > Cichlidae > Etroplus > Etroplus canarensis. Next base: position 14,249 of record VUQH01008868.1, read on the forward strand.
CTTTAGGATAAATATTTAATTGATAAGGCTATCCCTACCTAGCGGTGTTATCATTTTAGTTACAGTTATGTTTGTGTATATCCTTGTATCACAGTGTGTTTTTTTTAAGTTTGAGGGTAAAGAAACAGTTTTTACTGCTTGAATAATGAATATGTAAATTCGTCAAGGCTAAAAATAACTTAAAGTTTCTCTAGCTACTTATTTTTCATTTGGGTAAATTGCTCATTTATAAGGTTTATCTTTCTTTCATGGAATATGTGTCTGAAGGAGCTTGCTGCCAATAAGTCAAGGCTGAAGATAAGCGTCAAAGGAACATTTTGAAGTGGGGCTGACATCACTTTTCAGAGCTGATCGTAAAATGCAGGACAAAAGCCGTCAAAGGTTCCCTTTTTTTTTTTCTTAAATGGATCCAGCTCTCAGTCATCGTTGAAATGCTCTGCATTTTCAACTCATCATCTGAGCCAGGGCATGACTTTGTCAAGGCCTGCTGGTAAAGATAATAAAGTGATAATTAATGATGATGGAATTGACCTTGGTTAAAAGGAATGCATTTCCTTGAATGTGCCACTCACTAGCCTAATGTAAAAATAGCTTATACTTGTGATTCACAGCATTTTAGCTCCACCTGGTGACTAGGTGCTCAGGTCAAACGATA
>VUQH01008871.1:6854-26037 GCA_015106775.1 Etroplus canarensis
TTTTTTTTTTTTTTTTCTCTTTTTTTTTTTTTTTTGTTTTTTTTTTTTTTTTTTTTTTTTTTTTTTTTTTTTTTAATTTTGTACAAGATGATTTGTGGTGCTGCATACAATAAGGGGAGCCCCAAAGCGTCGGGCTTCTATATCAAGTGGCACTCTACACCTGGTGCTAATCAGTCCATGTTGGTAAAAAGAATGGATGACAGGCTTTTTCCACTTCAGATATTTTAACTTAGCATTCTATTAAAAACACAGGTGTTACCAATAATATTAACAATGGTTTCTATTTTATTCACACAGTGAGCCAGCACACACCCATATACCCTCAAACCAATGGAGTCGTTCTAATAAAATATCATACTACTTTAAAATATTAAAAATGTCTATATGAAGTAGGCCTGCAGTCTAAACTAAAACTTTTTATTCATTGATAATAAATTATAGTTTTTAATAACAAGAGTGTAAAAGATAAATCTAAGCACCCGACAAGGAAGCAAAGAAAAAAAAAAACACCTTTTTATGTGTAGCTATACAGTTATTAAAGTTACAACCCCAATTCCAAAAAGGCTGGGATGCTGTGTAAAATATCAACAAAAACACAATGTAATGATTTGAAAATCTCACAAATCAATATGTTATTCACAAAAGAACATAGAAAAACATAAAATTTGGAAAATGAGACCTTTTAGTATTTAAAAATACTAGCTCATCTTAAATTTGATGTGGCAACTTGTCATAAAAAAGTTGGGACAAGGGCAAAAAAAGGCTGGAAAAGCAAGTAGTACTAAAAGGAAACATCTGCAGAAATACGTGGAAACTAATTCAGTTAATTAACAATGGGTCAGTAATGTGAGTGGGTATAAAAAGGACAACTCGGGGAGGCTAAGTCTCTCAGAAGTAAAAGATGGGCAGAGGTTCAGCAATCTGTGAGAAACTGTCTAAAAAATGTGAAGCAGTTCCAGGATAACATTTATCAGCACAAAGTTGCAAAGACTTTGTATAGTCAATCATCTACAGTACATAAAGTCATCAAAAGACTGTGAGAATCTGGAGATATTACTGTGGCAAAGGATATGGCCAAAAACTAGTACTGGATGCTCCTGATCTTCAAGCTCCCAGGCAGCACTGCTGTACCTTGCAAAAATGCATGATTCTGTCATGGAAATTACTGCACAGGCTCAGGAACACTTCCAGAAAATACTGTCTGTGAACACAGTTTACAATGCCTTCCACAAACGCAGGTTAAATCTCTATCATGGAAAGAAAAGGCCATATGTGAACACGATCCAGAAAAGCCGCCGTCTTCTCCGAGCCAAAGCCCACTTAAAACCGAATGAGGCAAAGTGGAAAACTGTTCTGTGGTCACACAAATCAAATTTTTAAATTCTGTTTGAAAAACATGGACGCTGCATCTTCTGGACTAAAGAGGATATGGACTATCTGGCTTATCAGTGCCCAGTTCAAAAGCCCATATCTCTTATGGTATGAGAGTGCATTAATGCCTATGGTACTGGCAACTTGCACAGCTGGAAGGTGTATACAGCTTTTAGAACAACATATGCTGCCCTCCAGACAATGTCTTTTTCAGGGAAGATCTTGCATATTTCAGCAAGATAATGCTAAACCACATACTCTGGCTATTACAACAGCATGGCTTTGTAATAGAAGAGTTCAGGTGCTGGACTGGCCTGCCTGCAGTCCAGACATTTCCCCAAATGAAAACATTTGGTGCTTCGTGAAATGCAAAGTACAACAAAGAAGACCCAGGACTGTTGAGCAACGGGAATCCCATATCAGATAAGAATGGTTGATTGTCAACTGGGAACAACTCCTCTCTATTTAAAGAAAAGATTTGGATGCTCATCCTTTACAAAACTGCAACATGCACATGTAGTTTTAATGTGAGACTTTGACTGCCCAAGGCAATTCTCCAATTTTCCTAAGGTACCAACCTCTCAGAAATCTGTGTCTCTTTTCACTCAACCTACTATGTTCTTTGGCATGCTATGATCCACTGCTTATTTCTGGCCCAAAGCTACGGTAGACACCAGCTTTATAAAGAGAGGAATTTACTCTGAAATGACACCAACAGGTCACAGTCTGCAGCAAAGGCCCAACATTCGACCTGCTGATTCTGAGATAAGAGCACGAGGCAATACTCCCATGACCTCTCTTATCTCGCTGCAGAAACTAATTTCTGCAGGGGGGACATAAAAGCTCCTATCAGCTCAATCAGGCAAACACCTCTAGAATCCACAATTTCATCATAATTTTGGTGACTTCAACATGAACCTCTGGCTTATTCGCTGCAGCTATGGATACAGATTTATGACTAAAAAAGAATCTCTGACACATGACATACTCAGGATATATTATCTGCATATGTAATAGGACTAACAAAAAAGTTTATGGTTTTCACAGCATGCAGGGCTTGAAAAGCTTAAAGTAATATTTTGAGAAGTATTTTTTGGCAAACTATACTGTCCCCCTGCACCACAGCTGGAATGATTTGTGGCAGATGATGGTTGCAAATCATGCAGCTGTTCATCTCTGCACCCGGCCACGACATTTAATAGACCAAGAGGGGTTTCCCATTCAATTCAAATGACACAGAGAATTGCATACCATCCATGTGATCTTGCTCTGTGGTGATTACATCATGCAAGTGTGGTTTACAAGGGATTGACTCCTAATCTGGTGGGGAGAACTTCCTGCCTCACTGACCACAGACTCTGAGTTTGTGTGTGTGTGTTTTTAAGTTGATGCCACTGACTCAGCATTGTGTTTGGAAGACTCATTTCTTTCTCAGATTAGAAACTAATTCACCCAACTCTTGAAAAATTCAAACATTAGAATCTGGATTTGATGCTTTGTTCACTCAATGACTGGGTTTCAGTCTGTTGCCTGAATCAAACAATCCATCTGACAACACTGCTTTAACATACGGGACACATTATGAGCCACTTTACACGTCTACACACAGTAAGTAATGTATTTATGGTTGGATGTCTACCAAGCTGGCCAATATTGCTAAATTACTGACTGATGCTAATGTTTAAAATAAAAACGCATTTATATGTAGGCAATACTGACATTTCTCCAGTCTTTTTATTTTGGTTCTAATGTTATTTGTTTCCTCCTTTTTTCCCCAAGGAAACAAAGAAATCCATGTTTCTGCTGATTTTCCAGGTCCAGGCCAGAGGGGTGGTACCCTAAGCAGAGACTCCCAGATGCCCCTATCCCCAGCTGCCTCCTTCAGTTCTTCCGGGCAGATGCCAAGGTGTTCCCAAGTCAGCTGAAAGATTTAATCTCTCCAACGTGTCCTGGGTCTGCCCCATCACCCCTTCTTTTAGGACATGCTCAGAATTCGCATAACCCATAACAACGGGCCACATTCCCTATACTCCCCAACTGCCCCCCCCCCCCAAAGAACATCAGGAGGGGCACAGTCGAATACCTTCTCCAAGTCCACAAAACACATCCAGACTGGTTGGGCAAACTCCCACCCACCCTCAAGACAATAAATTGCTGGTCCAGTGTTCCAAGACCAGGATGAAAACCGAATTGTTCCACCTGAATCTGAGGTTCGACTTATGGATAGAATGTTTTCCCCAGTACCCCGGAGAAAGAACAAAATCTCCTGAAAAATAACTGAATCTCTCAACTTTTGTTTACTCCATTTCTACAGGTGTTCAGACTGAGGTATAATAAAACTATAGTGTCAATGGTGAAAACTAGTATAATCCCACTTTTTTCACATGAAAAATTAACCAATAAGGGAAAGGATAGAATAAAAAGAACTGCTAATGAATAAGTAAAAATTGTCAGGTCTGAAGAGTTTTTGGATGGCATTTGTCTTTTTTAATTTTTTTTTTTTGCACTCGTCAGCAAATGTAGTCTGTTATCCAGTTCTATATTAGTATAACTCATAAAAACAATTTGCAAGAGGAGGCTAAAACTGCAGCTCACAGCTTCATTGAATAGATTTTAGCATCTTTTCAGTGACACCTCCTGTAGTTTGTCAAGTCACATTTTAACAACTTCCACTTCCAAGCAAAAAATCTTTTTTATGTACGAAAAATGCAAAACAGTAGACTCTACACACATAAAGACAACACTTTGACAGAGGTAGCTACACACAATCCTCACTCATTCTGCTCTAGTTATGGCTCAGCAGATGACACTCCACTGCTTGGCTGCTATTTATAGAACAGAAAGGAAAAAAAAACGAGAGGGAAAAATCCCATCTCCGCCCTCTCTTTGCTACCCCCCTCTCTGTCTCGGTCTCTCTCCTCTTTTCCCCCACAGGCTTTAGTTAAGGTCATGGAGGATGGAGAGACAAAAAGCGACAGAACCAGAGAATGACAGACGATGTCTGAGACAGAGACACACAAAATGGGAGGGAGAGGAGGGAAAAAAAAACACAGTGTGTCAAACGCAGACACAGTGTATAATAAGACACTGTTTTTTGTGTCTCACGGTTCTTCAGTTCTATTTCTAGGAGTAAATAAACTCGTTAAACCCAAATCCAACTTTTTAAATGCTGAGGATTAACTGATTTTTACTGTAATGATACAGATAATCATATCCATGGCACAATGCCTCAGCAGTACATATTTTTTTATATATTTCATCTTTTAAATTAATTTGTGGTCTCTGAAAAATAAACCCATATTGAGTGAAGATTCAGGGTTATATTTCAACACATACACACAGTACAGTTTGAGCCCCTTCCCATCACACCCACTTTTATTTTGGGGGGGTTGTGGGGGAGAGGTTGTTACATTTTAAAGGACACCCCCGCCACACCAGTTAACTAAGGAATGACATCTTATCACTGGAATGTGAAGAATCTGGGAGGGATACAATGAAACCAGAGAGCTGCCCCCTCCTCAAACACACGCACAAAATAAAAGGTGAACACAAAGACAGAAACAGTAGCCAGCTCCTTTGCGCTCACACTCACACATTCTACAGACAGACTGAGCATGCACACACAGCAGAACAGTCTGAATTGTCAGGGCACAGACAAAGCAAAAGCAGACTAAACACAAATATAACGAAAGACACACAAAAACAGGCTCACTCTCATACACACACAGAGTGATGTATAGCACGGGTCACTTTATGCTGGTGTAAATGACAGGCAGTTTAGAGACGAGATATTTTTTAGACTGAGGTCAGACACACACACACACACACACACACACACACACAGGCAATCACCTATACCTCCATCATAGGACACATATAGGTCTACTGAGCGAGCATTCAACCATGCCGACACCAGCTGATCTGCTGTCACTGTACACTTTGTGTTTTAAGGAGTTTTTAATATTTATTGTAATAATCATCTGAACTTAACAGAATTTCCCAACAGTTTTCTACCAAAGCTGAGCATTATTTAACCTGATTAGGAACGGTTTCTGATGCCAGGTCAAATGATGACCTTTTAAGTAAAGCCATTTATCCACTGGCCAGTTGAGGCCCTTCAGTATTGAGTTTGCATGTTCTTCCTGCGCCTACATGTGTTCTTTCCAGGTACTCTGCCTTCCACCCACAGCCCAAAGAAATCCATGTTAGGTTAAATGGTGATTTGAAATTGGCTGTAGGTGTGAATGTGAGTGTGCGTGGCTGTCTGTGTTTGCCCTGCATTTGAGTGACAACTTGTCCAGGGTGTACCACGCCTCTCCTCCTGTGACAGCTGTGATCAACTTCAGCATCTCCATGACTCTGAACTAGAGAAGTGGAAGAAAACGGATTGGATTGAAAGCACTGATTCCTACCAACCAAAATCATAAATCACACATTTATCTTTGCAATCATATCCTGAGACTGCTGATTCACACAAGGAAAGTTCCAGTAAAAAAAAAAACAACAACACTGGTATGAACAGAAATACAATAAATGATGCAAGTTGTGATCAGGCAGACACAATCTGAGTGAAAACAGGGGAAGTACTAGTAAAAAGGAGGCATATGATACAAAGGTCTTCTATATTTCACTAATACTGACAGACAACAATGTTTCCCCAAATAGCTTTTGTATATGAAATATACATAAATGCTGTAATATGTGGTGATAACACTAAATTAATTAAAACCTGCACATCAACATTTGTCACATTTGTCAACATATGTCCTCACTGTTTTCTGTTCAACTTTGTCTTTTTGTTCAGTTTAAGTCTTAAAAAAGGCAATTTTCCTTTATCCCAGTGGTTATAGACAATGCCCTGTCAATGAAATAATCAAAGGTTTGATTTTAACCAGAGACCCTGAACATGTTCTAGGTAACGGGATAAATGTGGCTTTACACAGCATTTCTACTGATTAGATCAAAGACAGGAAACTGTCTATGGTGACACTAGGCTCTCTCCCGCTTAATAACAGCCTGACATTAAATGGAAACATTTCTGGTGTTTGATATGGTGTCTTTTTCTTTCTGTACTCAGACTAGTTTCTGAAACTTGTCCATCTGATCCCAGATTTTTCACTTCAGGCTCAAAACAACGGGATCCAATCCTCTGGCTCTGATCTGCAGCTGTCAGCCAATCATGGCTTTGGATTTATCAGGAAGTGATTATTCACACAATGTCAGTATTGTTTAGCAGCTTCTGGGCAAAAGAAATAAGAAAGGGGAAAACCACAACCCTTATTTTCACTAATCAGGCACACAAACTTGCATTTATGTTCCTGTGTGTGTGTGTCTGAATTGGTCTGCAGTCAAAATGACTAAAATTATAACAGAGATTCAGGCTTTCCTGTGGACTATGCTATGTTATTGTAGCTTTCATGCACTGCAATAGCTAGTAGATCAGAGATAGTGTGAAAAAAAAAAATCATCTTCAAAGTTGAGATTACATATAGATCAATAATGGAATGGATGAGTAAGCTGTGATAAAGGAGGAAGATGAGAGAAAAAGTTACTCTTCCTTTCAACTTGTGAAACTCAATGGAGAAAGACTGATGTCGGGCAGAGACAGAAGGATTAAGATAGCACGAGGAAGAACAGATGGAGATCAAGAGAGGGAGAAGTAAATCTGATCTGAACAAAAAAGCTGGGCTGAGAGGAAAAAAGTAAGAAAAGTTAGAACATATGAGGGAGACTAGAAAAACATGTCTCACTGTACAAGTAATCTAACATCTGCCTAATGCATTTACTGTCCCCAGCTAACCCCAATATGCATACACACACACACATTCTCCGCATCAACTGTAAGCACACTCTTTTTGTGAGTCAACAGCACACACTTACATACAACCCGTTCCCAATTAAATCACGCTATAATCACTAAAAACACACAACGCATGCTCATACCTTCTGTTACAGTCAGTGTGACGTAACCACTGATACACACCAACCTCAGCAGTTTCTAAAGCCTCTCTCTTCCTCTTGGCTCCTTTCATTTGCAGGATGACTTTATTTAGAAGAGACTGCCAGACACTTGGGCATCTTCATCTTTTTGACTTGCACACGCACACACAAACACTCATATACTCAAAAGTCTGTTCAATAATACACTTTCCTCTTTTGTTCCCTAACTAAACAGAGTGTAAGGAAGAAAGGTCAGTAATTCTTTTTTACTTTGAGCTCATACAGGAGTCACTTACATAGCTAAACATATTTGAGACTTTAAAACTATCAAGTGAGAACTACATTTGTGCGATAAAGTGCTTCACTCCGCCTCTGTGTTTGTGTAGCTCTCCACAAGCACTATCTGACTTTAACTTCTCACTAATAACACAAGACCTCGAAATTTAGGCCAAGCGACACTTTAACCCTCCACTGAAATCAATACTAATGAAAGGCAGCACAGCCTGACCATACTGTTCTACATTAGGGGAAACTCTGGTGTACACTCTCGCACATTAACCGGAAGTTAATGTGTTGTGTGCGAAAGGAGGCAGGGACAAACTACATATAAGGAAGTGCCAACTTCTGCCTTCCTTCCTCTGTTGCTCACAGCTGGTTACTGACATATGACTGCATGAAGAGACAGATGCAGTGAGGCACAGAGTGAGTAAGGACTGAGGCTGGCAAAGACAAAGCAAGAGGCAGACAGAGCAATGCAAACAGAATGAGCAACAACTTGAATTAAAGGTGCGATTTCCTCCACCTAATCATCTCCAGACTGTCTGACATCAGAACTGAACACTATAGTATTTTCCTGTTTCAGCAATAATAAATATAGTTCTAAAAAGCCTTTATTTCATTGGGTTATATACATTAAAAAAAAGAAAACAAAAAAACTCCAACATATGTCAGCTTGCAACTTCTTCTGGGTATACAAAAAAAGTACAAATATAATACTAGAATTTCAATCACCAATAATGAATGATTAATAAAGACCTGTTCCCATGTACAAAAACAGCTAATACAAACCAACACGAATTGATGTTTCGGAATGAATCGCAAACCTGTCATGGCTACTTCATTTTAGAATTGGTTGAGAGCTGTAATGATTTGCAAGACTTCGTCGCATAAGCTAGGGTGCCAGTTTTGAAATTTCCAAAATTCTCACAAAGGATCGAGATTTCGTAAACTCTCACATGTCACAACGGTGTCACAGATTGTTGTGATTGCTTTGTAAATGTTGTAAATGCAAATCTTTTGAAACCACATCAGGCTGGTTCAGCAAAATTTTCCCTCAATGAAGTGTCACGAATGTTCACAAGCTGTCATTAGGCAGGTATGACACTTTGCCTTGTGAAAGTCACAAATATCTCATAACATGTCATGTGAATTCACACAATATACATTCTGTTTCCTAAACAATTTTTCCCATTTCATATCCTTATTGCATCTGCTCTGTAATAGTTTGCAAGGAAGCATAGTGCGCAGCTGTAGCTAAAGAGGTATAGCGGTCTCTGAACCAGAGGGTTGTTGGTTCGATCCCCAGATATGCAACTGTCTGGACTCTGTGCATAGCTGAGCCATCTGAGAACTGCTAATGAGGGTTAATTACTTTAATCAGCTGCTTAAATCCCACATTTTCCACCATACTTAGCACTGTGTTTTTTAAAAAAATGAAGTAAACTGTTGCCTTTGTGGTCTCACTGTATGTTTTTGCTGTAAGGCATGGAGCCGGAGAAAGTGGACCCTGTGGTCTGTGATTGTTTCAGGAGGACCAGCAGCACCTGTCTGGGTCTGGGACTGTAAATTCTTAAATTGTGCTCTAGAGGATGGTCCTGCTTCTGACGTTAAAACACATCAGTATTATTACCGTCTTTGTGGGAACATGCTTTGACACAGTTTGCAGCGCAGCTTCTCTGCTTCCTGTTGGACTTTAAACAGCCAAAATATCTCCACACACTGAACTCCTCTGACCCGTTTTTTCAACAATGTCCTTGTCTTTTGAGCCTCAGGCTCTCCATTTAGTAACGCTGTCCCTCGGGTTTTCTATCATTATTTTCTCTTTTATCTTGCTCACTCTCCCGAGATGTGGTGCACGCGGATGCTGAAGCTCAAACATTAGCATGTGTCCTGCTGCCGGCTGCTACGCCTACGCTCCACCCCACAAAGATGGCGGCAGCTCTTTTCCAGCCAAGTGATTGGTTCAAGAGGCACTATTCTCATGACTGGCTTTTTGCATTATCTGTTAAAACATGAATATCATGAATCGCTTTAGAACAAAAGTACTATCGCGATTATCATTTTATCGCCCAGCTCTAATGTGAATGTGATAAATAAATGCACTTAAACACATAGAATAAAGTGTGAATGGGTGAATGAGGCTTGTAGTAAAAAAGTGCTTTGAGTGCTCAGTTAGACCAGAAAAGTGCTATATATATGTACCAGTATATTTACCATAAAATCATCTTATCCATTTTTAAAAAAAAACAAACTATGCCATTACAGAGGCCATTGCAAATTTTATGTTGTACTGACTCATTATCAAATTTGCAAACAGAGGGGAACTCTGTTTAACAATGGAATTATCGTGCACTGTTAGATAATTCCATTTAAAAAATGCTCCAAAAAGCACCATGGCTCAAACACGGTCGGAAGGTCTGTTCAGTCGCTCAGATAATGGAAGATACCAATTGTAAATCAAAGCTGCCATCCCCCTAGTTATATGCCTTAACAATATATAAATGTTATTAAAAAAAACAAAACATACATTTTAAATAAACTGCCCTCCACACAGCTGTTAAAGGGGATAGCTCATAGCATGTTAACAAGGAAGTCTGGGGGCTGACTCCGTTTTGCAGCTATCCTCTAGCAGTCTTTACAGGAACTGCAGGTTTTGGCACTTGTGCAACAAATACATTTTTCAGTCCTAGAGGTTGCTGCTTGCTGCTGAGTAGCTTGTCATGTGTGTTATTATGTATGAGTCTATGTCAGGGTTTCATATGTTGGAAAACTGCGCAAAACCCTGAGCAATTAAAAGTTACCATACTCCCTTTGACACCAAGTTCTAAAAGCTTGCTTGGATGTGCTTCATTCCAGTTCACAAGGCATGAAGCAAACTTGTTTGGCCATGGTGACTGCTGTAGATTCCTAAGCTGAAACGCAACACTCACCTGTTTTACAACAAGATTTATTAAAGAATAACAGCTTCATGAGAGGTGATCTCATAATCATTAGCAGCTGATAAACACACATGCACAGCTTTAGGGTAGCTAGTGGTGATTTTCCACCCTGACCGCTGCACAGAAAGTGCTCACTGCAGCTATAAATACTCTTTTCAGACAGTTCTTAAATAACTTTGACACATCTGTCGATCACAACAAAAACACCAGAAATATCCATCAAGTTTTCATTTAAACTTTTCATAATTAAACAGCTGTGAACCCCAGTCAAATGAATAAGTTAACAATCCCCAGAAGCTTGCAGCAGCATGTGCTCACATCTCCCACTGCAGACAAACATGAACTCAAATACTGCAGAGATCAAACTTAATATGGACACAAGCATTATCTTCTTCTTGTTAATAAGGAAAGGGAATGATATAAATAATTTCAAAAACATTTATAAGAACATGTCTGAAGTGAAAACAGTTCCTGTTCCTTTATGTGTCCATCTACTACTTACTATCGCAACTTCAGCAAGGAGAAGCAGCCTTTGACACTGCTGCAGTTTGCTGTTGTCAGGGAAATCTGAACTGCTGGAAAATCAAAGTATTATACCTCTGCTTTGCAGCCCTAAAGTTATCTGAGGATATTTTATCATTGAGTAAAACACTTACTTTCTTTTATACATGCACTGTGTTTCAGTGAAATAGTTCACGTGTTCCCACAGCTTCATTTTGACTTAGAAACCAGGCAGCCAGGACTTTTGGTTCAGCTCTCAAATATAGCAAAAATTATTGTTGGACAAGCTTTTTTTAATTCAATAAAATCTTACACTGATACTTGCTTGCTAAGATGAAGTCCTGCAATGTTCACAAAGACGGACAAAACCCATTGTTCAGTGAAAATGCCTTTAGGACATAATACTTTTTAAATGCCTGATAAACAATCTTTGCCATCTCTCCATATCCTCTTCCTCCCCCTGGTTTTGTGGTTTTGTGTCTCTGTCCCCAGCATGATCTGACATTGTACCTTGTTCCATCCTTTTACCTGCACATAGAAATATTTCAGGCCAGCGCCAGGTTAAAATGGGTCATCAACAACAATAGTTCTATGCTATGCTAAAAATGGATACTGTGGGCCATATTTGTTAGCCCCATTTTGTCAATGTCATGATGCTCCTAATAAAACCGTACAAGTGTGAATTTAGCATAAAATGCAAATAACATGACAGATGTCAACAAATATTCAGCACTGCTGCAGTTGCACGTATCAAAAAAGCTTTCTGGGCTTACCAACTAGTCTCCCTCTTAAGGCACTGATTGAATAACCATTAATAAAGGACAGTCAAAACCCCCCCAAAGCGCGCACGCGTGTGTGTGTGTGTGCCTATGCACGCCTATGTGTATGGGGAGGGGGCTAATCCGCCCTGTGATGCTGTTGGGGGAGAAATCTGAAGGTCTTTGGGTGCCAATGGAGCCCAGTCTGCAATCTCTCTCTCACACACACACACACACCCCCTCTTCCCTCTTCTTTTCATCCTCAGCTTCTATGTTCCTCTCCCCCTTCTTGACCATCCTCCCTTTTCATTTCCTTTGTCTATTCTCGCCCACTTTCCCCTCCTTCCACATTCACCTTCCAACTCGCTCAAACTCACCCCTTACCCTTACCTACCCTCCCCTCCTCTCCCAATGCACTGCCCTCCAAACGTTCCCATAATTCCACGTATGACTCTTTCCGTTTTGGCTTCAACTCCCTATATCAGTTTGGTAGAGTAGATTGCACAAGTGGTCAAATGCTAGACAGACTCCTAAAGATCCCTTCTGAAAGAACAGGCTGAACTTTGACTTTTACCCCTCCTCCTATCCTCAATCTCCACCCTCTCATACAACCCATTTCTCACGTCCCTTTCAGCTTCTACTCCCACTGGTAGTAGCACCGTGGGCCCTAGAGCAACGCAGTTTCAATCCTCTGTATGTGTACACATGTTGCAGAATTGACAATAAAGCTACTTTGAAATTTACCTCTCAGTTCTAGGTTTACAGCACTTAAACTAATCCCACCCTCAGTTTGACAAAACTACAAAAAAGTTTTTAAGAAAGGTAAGTGTAGTAATAATAACAGCTAAATATTTTAACTTCATACCAACTGATATCCATTGTTTATACATTTCTACATTATCTCTACATTTAATCAGAATACTTTATTAATCCCTGGCGGGAAATCACTTGTGTTGCATACAGTATACCTCATTAAGCATAAAAATATAAATATAAATAAATGAAAAATAAATAAAATGAAATAAAAATATAAATATATGTACATATATCCAGATATACAGCATGTTAAACAGTTTGATATCCAGAACAGTGAATATGAGTATGAAGTCTGGTAAATATACATAAATATGAATACTGGAAATAAATAAATATATATATACATACACACACATTCAGTTTTGTTAAAGCTTATAGTTAGGGCTTAGTTATGCTGCAATAGGTTTTGGCTGCTGGGGGGCTTCTTATGATGTGCTGGGCATTTCTTCTCCACAAACCTCTTTTCACTCCCAGTGCATTTATTTGCTACTGCTGCATGTCATTAAATGTTGCCTTCTCTCTTCCATAGTCTGCATTTCTCTTTGGACTCCTTTCGCTCTTCTCTTTCCCCTCACTCCCAACCGGTTGAGGCTGCCCTTCCATGAGCAGCCCAGTTCTGCTGGAGGTCTCCTCCTGTTAAAAAGCAGTTCTTCCTTCCCACAGTCACCGAGTGCTTGCTCAAAGGGGATTGCCTGATTGTTGGAGTTGTCTCTCTAATAACGCATTTTCTTTACCTTACATTGTAAAGCACCTTGAGGTAAGTTGTAAATAAACTAGGTCTCTCTCCTCCTCTTTGCAAAGCTGCAAATATGTAGCCCCGCTGCTCTGTCTGTGCTGCTGTGCAATTAGCATTATAGCGGGTGGGTACATAAATCAAGAAACATTAAAATGCAACAACCCCCCCAATCAAAAGATATCGACAAAGTCCAAGTTTCACCATTATTTGCTATAGAGACAACAAAACATTCCTCATACTCTAGGAGCATTGCACGGTCGCTATTTTTAAGACAGCAACTCAAGTTCAAACAAATTTCAAGCATTCCTTTCGTTCCAGGACACCTACAGGAGTCTCTTCGTTCCCATCCTTCTTGTGCCAAACACTCTGATAAGGCACAGTAGCTACTGGCTACTGGATGACCTTCCTCCTCCTGCTTTCTACTCCCTCTACCTATTCATCAAATGCTTAAGCAACTACCTGTTCCATCTTCCTTCGCATTGTTTCCATTCACTTAAGGATTTCTCTGGAAACAAAAGGGAACCTGTTTTGAATCAGATACCACAGACTTTAAAAGCACAACCCTCCAAGTTTATCTCTGAATTACCCTAACATTAACAGACACTTGAATTTAAACAACTGTATCTCACTCTCATGCATGGTGCAGTGACTCCAAGGAGGCGTTGGGTGTGAGGGGGACATACTCACACCCCAAACACACATATTTGCACACTGAAAACCAAAAAGTTCCAGATGATCCTAACTCCCACAGATCTCCAGTTGCCATGCCCACCCAGTGAGTGAATGTGATTGGTTGTAGAGTGTGTGTCTGCATGTGTGTTGTAACTTTACTCCCACCATTCTGCCACATGTCTGCAGTTGCTCAGTCATCTTTGACACACACACACACACACACACACACACACACACACACACACACGATTACAGCCAGGATCTGTAGATGAGTACTTGTCTTTGCATGCATACGGCTCAATCATCACAGGCCGCCAATACTCTTATATAATGTATGCACAGTATATAATGTGTGAAGGAAATTTTTATTCCAACAATCCAGGCAGAGAATATAAAATAGCAGTTTTAAAAGAGTCAGCCATTTTATTTCGGTCATTTAACAAAGTTATTTTTTCTAAAGCATAATCTGAATCCAAAGACAGGGACCTCAATGAAATCCAACACTGTCAAGAATCCTTTTCTCCTTTTTGAAAAGCAGTAGAGGCAGCAACAGCCATAAAGAGAGGCATGTGTGACAGACAGCGAAAGCTCAACAAAGGCTAGACGTTTGTTTTCGGATAAACACACTCCCGTTTCCTAGATGCAGGGTATCAGGCAAAGCTGATTTTAGCTCCTGGGATTCAGGAAGACTCGAGGAGCATCTTGTGATGGAGATGACAAAAAAACAACCACATGCTCCCACAGGAAATAAGCCACACTCAGAAATACAAACATCAACTTATTAGCAGAGAAAATATTTAATTACACAATCTGAACTCAGACTTTTTCAAGTTCTTATCAATTTAACAATTAAGTCTTAAAGCAGAGTAAAATAACATTTTAAAAAGATAAATACCACAAAAACACATCTCTCTTATTTTAATGCTGAATGTCTAATTATGGTACCACCTATCTATAACATTTCTATAAAATAACAGATCCTGAAAATTAGTTTTTCTGGCATAGTTAATGCTTCATCAGGGCGAGCAGTTCCTCGTGAGTCCATGTCACTGTTTTCTTCCTCCACTAAAACCTCAGCTCAGTCAGTGCCCTGAATGTCATATGACCGGCTGAGACTGTTATTCTACATTTCCAACTGCTCAATGCACCTCTGTCTCTGCTTCCTCGTCAACAAGAAGGTGAAAGCTGATGGAACTCGTCTAGTTCCTTCCTTTTCTGTCAGCTTCACCTTATTCACCCCTATATACACACACTTTTCTGAATGTCTTTTATTCACACTTAATATCTTGCTCCCTCTGTGACACACACTTACGCAATGAAGAAATTGCATCAGTGCACCATAATGAAGCAACAGCATCCTGTGGTGTACTATATACATCCTGCACATCTTTACGTTTCTGGAAAATGAAAGTTGTCCGGCAATACTTGACTGCATGAAAGCTGCATGAAAGCATATTCACTTTCAATACCCTTAAATCTTAAAGAGGTAGTCTACAGACGTTGGTGAACTTCTCAAACATGAAAGATCCTGCATTTTGATAAATCAAGCACGTGGCTTTATAAGTTGACTACCAGCACATCAAACTGACACAGTCATCAGGAAATCGACCCCCCCCCTTTACAGTTAGGCCTAGATTGTTTGGTATTGTCTACCGCTTTCATTTATGCAAAGTGTGGTGGTGTAATGTGACGCACCACAGCATCCGTTCACACACAGTGTAAAGACAACCAATAATACCAGAGACCCGGAGCACATCCGTAATGAAAATTCAAAAGCATGAGTAGGCGAAAAAGCAGCGTCTGAGCCCCAGTTTGACACTTTCTTCCATCTGTGATGCAGCACAAAAGTTTTAATAATATTTTATGCCATTTTCACACATGACCTTGGGACAATTTTTGGGAAAATTAGATTGGGCTTTTTTCATAGTTGTCCCTTCTCACATGCAGTACACAGCAGGAAATAGTTGATTACTGAGTGCCAATTTAGAGAGCTAGCATAAGGCATAAAACAGAAAATTCATAAAAACTTATACAAAAATTAATAATTTAATTAAGGTGCCATAAGAGAACCTGCAGAGAGGATGTTCGATTCAAACTTGACACACATTATTTAGGGGATGCAGTTTGACACAACATACCTTATTTGTCATCATGCCTGTTATAGACTGAGTAGTGACTCATTTTTACTGCTGTATGTTAATATGAACTGAACTGTGATTAAATGATATATACACAAAAATATTGCTGAGGGCTACTTTTGGCCCACGGTCCAAACTTTGAGAACACTGGCAGTATTGTAAGTGACCTATTTGGTTTTGGAAAGTCTGCCTGAGTAGAGGCAATCAACAGCACATATGATGCCCTCTCACTAGTAGTGAGCGCTTCAAAATAATAGCTGTGCTCTTCGCACATCTGCCCAATTGCGCATCGCAGACTTTGTACTAGGGAGCTGGCAGGTTAAAGACCAGCTAACGTCTGGTATGAATAATTGGGACATTTGCGTCCTTACACGTCTCTGTAGGCCGATGTCTAGAAAAGTTAAAAGCCGCAGATCACGAATGAAAAACGCTTTAGAAATACAACTTTGGCCCAAGGAGGTGCTAAATGTGCAGGCCAGGGCTATAAAATTTTTTATAACCAGTCAGTCAAATAAATTCAAGAAGTGCAATCCCCTGAGTGACAGCTCATGCCACATTAAGCCAGTCCAAGAAGCATTGTATTTAAAATGACTGACCCCCACAGATGGAATCCATTATTCATGAAGACAGTTACTGGAGCATCTTTATTACATCTTTTGCTGCTTGGGCTACAAATACAATGACCATTGGGATGCCACTGTAACAACACCCATTTCCAACTACAGGGAAACTTGTGCAAATAAACACAAAGCAGATCAAAATTCAAATAAAAAAGAAGATTAAGTTCTAAACTATATTATATGTTGTTTTAAACATTTCCCCAAGCACTGGCCCTTCTAGAATTCATGTTTTATCTAAAATGCTCCAAAAATCAAAACATTAAATGCATCTTCAGCTTCTGACATGTTCAATCTGCAATAGTATCAGACTGATCTCATTTTGTGCACAATTATACACAAAGCCTCAGGATAAGCTGGAAGTTCTAACAAACCATATCTGTATATCAGAAACCTGAAGACCTCAAGGTACAAAAACAGGGCATTCAGATAGAAAAGGATGTGACTTTTAGCAGGAAAAGAAACCAGACACTGAACAGGTGGCAATTTTAGTGACTGAAGTCTGGCCTTACCTGTAGTTCACACCATGCCACTTCCACTGTAGTCTCTGTATCCAATCCCTTGTACACAGTCTTAAAAGACCCTCTTCCAATCTCAATGTCAAACTTCAGGAAGCGTCCATCTGGTGAAGTCCCTACAGCTTTTGTTTCAGCCTCCTCTATATCCTCTTGCACCTTTTTTTCAGCTTCCCTCTGCTCTGCCCGTGCTTTTGCAAGCCCCTTCTCCTCTTCCGGCTCCCTGTCTTTCTCATCAGTTGGACTAGTAATGCTTCCCTCGTACACATTTTCTGCCACTTTTCCGTCTTTGGCCACCCGTTCCTGAAGCCCTCTGGGACGCAATGTGATGTCGGGCTGTTTAGCTACTGTTTTTTCTGTAACATCCAATACTGTCGGGCTGGGCTCTGTTATGGCCCCATCTGCACTATGTTCAACACTGCTCTTGGCAGGAACATCAACCGTGATAATGCTCACACCCAAATCTCTCTCAGCATTTTGTATGTGCTCCTCTGCAACTGCCCCACCATGCCCAAGAGAAGCCTGAAAGGTGCTGCTTTGCAAGTAAGAACCTCTTTGGGACTCCTCGCCTTCATAATCCTGTTCACCAGGTCCAGGCTTTGAAAGCTGAGGAGAGAAGAAGGTGGGAGGCCCTTCACAGTCTGGAGGTGATGTGAGTATCACTGCTGCTTTGCTAGGCAGGTCCAAAGCTGTGGCATTTGAGTCACAAATGACGCTCCGGCGAAAGAACCGGTGCTCAGCTGTTTTAGAGTCTCTATCCATTGTGTGGCGCCGACGCTGGACCTCAGGCTGTCCACCAAGCTGTTCACCAAGCTTCTCCACGACATGAGTGTCTGAACTGGCAGAGCCATTCACATTCTTGTGGGGGGACTGAGGTGATGGACAGGGGGAGACAGAAGAAGCAGGGGATTGAGGGGGAATGAATTTCACTGCTTTGCTGCTGTTGTTTTTTTCAGACATTCTTTCAAAAAGCTCAAACTACAAAAGAGTAATATTGTATGTGAGGATTTTTAGGTAAGTAATCACATCAACCTACTTGTGTAAACTCTAGACATAGATCTCAGCCTCTGAGTTCTCTAACCTTCGATTAAACTGCAAGAAAAGCAAAGGTAAAAATCAACTGAATGCAGCAATCTCAGATGTGTTTTTTGCCGTTTTTTCCTGTTTGCAAATCAAAATGTTTAAAAAGACAGCCAGGAGTTCCTACAAGGCCCTTTGGTACAGGGCTCAGTGAAGCCCCAAGTGAAAGCAAGGGGCTTTCTTTTCAAGACTGGGGAGGGAAGGGATAAAAGACAGTCAAACGAGGAGGGGTGCAAGCACTGCAACAAGGTAATAGCCGTCAAATCAACATGGAAATCCATCCTGCTGCCAACATCCAGAGAAGGATGACCACAACATGGGACGACAGGAGATCTTTTAGACCAGTATGGCCTCCCAAAAGATGACAGAATGTGATTGGAGTAAACTCTATTCCAGCTTGATTCTGAGGCCTTATAACATTTCTGTAAGACCAGGCTGAAGCCTCTTCTGCCAGCTGACCAAGAGACTTCCTAGACAGGTTGCTGGCCCCTACTGTAAGGCCAGAATGGTGGCTAGGTAGGCCTAGCCTGGCCCAGCCTGGCGCAGCGTGGTCTTCTTGTGTCCTTCTCCCTGGAAATAAAAAGAGATAGAAAACTGTAAAGTGAAACTATTCTGTCATTACAGAAGTGAGTACAAATTACAAAATTCAGCATGCCTGGCTCCATAACAAAACAAGCTGATAAGAACATACAAGTGTTCACCTAATGTTTACAACCCGAATTCCAGAAAAGTTGGGACATTCTTTAAATTTGAACAAAATGAAAACAAAAAGACTTTCAAAATCACATGAGTCAATATTTTATTCACAACAGAACATAAAT
>VUQH01008872.1:6842-23173 GCA_015106775.1 Etroplus canarensis
TAGTGGTGGTGGGGGGGGGGGGGAAAAAAAAAAAAAAAAAAAGAGTCCAAAATAATGAGCTGCAGCTGTTATGGAAACGTATCACCAGCCAAATGATGGTACATTTTTAAATGTGGTGTGCAAGTGGTGACATGAACTGTGGCTGAGGTCCGTGACCATGTGGAACTTAAATATATCTTTCAAGACAAAGACTGGGAAGTAATGGCTTTGGCCTTTCTCCAGTGAGCTGCAAGGCCGTTATAGAGCTGTGATACTGGCACTGACCTGATGGTGACATACCAGAGGCCCCTCTGCTCAGCCCCTCCTACCTTGTGGGGCCCCTTTTAGCCCTTTACAACAGGCAACAAACATCGACCAAGGCATGGCTTGTTGTACACAGACTGTCTCCCACACCAATCTACATACAAGCGCAATAGACTGTAGGTTAGTCCGGGCCAGTGTCCAAAAAAGCGGCTGTCTATTCAGTATAAGGAGACAATTGTTCTTGAAATGCACAGACAGACATAGAAATAAGTGTCTTGGGGCAAAGAAGAGAGTGTTAGCAGGGAAAATGAAAGCTAGCAGGCATGTGATTGGCCAGCCAAGAGGGCTGTTACATGCTAGATTTGTGGTTGAGTTGAGGTATCAGGAAGGTTAATTTTCAACTTGTGAGAAAGAAAAGCTGGGGCCCAAGCCCCCTGTAACAACCTAATGGTTATGGGCAAAGCTTCTTTCATGGAAATGTAAAGCAGTTTAAGAGTAAAACCACATTCAGAGCAACCCATCTTGGCTTTACTCTTTAATAATCTTTAATTCTCCAGTGTCTACCCCTTAGGGAACCAAAGATACCCTTTCCTGACACTGTTTCAACTCGGCCAAGGTACAAACATGAACGCATGCAATAGCAGAAGCAGTGGTGAAGTTAACTTAGGACACTGATGCACATGTCTGAACACAGACGGGAACTTATGTAATACCGGCTGTGGCCTCTGTAACAGAGTCTGCTCATTTCGCCCTCTTGTTCTTTCTCGTCCTTCCTCTCTCTTTCCTTGGTGTATCTCCCCCTCTATTCAGCGTCCGTGTCACCCAGTAACTCACCACATCCATCAAGGTTGGAGTCCTGATCAATAGATGCTGGCCTTTCCTCCTATCCACCTCTCAGAAGCACACAAGTGGTCTTATTGCTTATGTAACGATTGACTTATTGGGTCATTTGGCTGCTTACTTTGCTACTGTTCGCTGATTGGGGCCTGGGGGCATTGACTGTTTATGGATACATGTGAGAATGTCTGGGATAGAGGAAGGGGGTGCTGGTGAGCAATGGCAGTGCAAAGAGCAGACTGTCGGTCTGAGGGCATGAAGCCCATGAGAAGCAGGCAGTCTGAATATGGACATCAAGAGAAGGCAGAAGAAGAAGGCAGACACAGTGAATGATAAGCATGTTTGCCAAAATCCAATTAGATACTGCCCAAGAGAATGACTGACAAGCAGGCAGGCAGACAGACAAGCCCAGGAGACAGCCAGAGAGTGCAGCTGCACCGGTCTGTGGTAATGAAGTCACTGGTTTCCAAATAGCAAATAGAGGAAGCCAGAGAGATGCAGCTGTCTGCCGTCTGTGCCGCAGCCACTGTGTCAGCCTAGCCAGGGAGACAGACAGAGGAAGGCTGTTCTCACCGTCTGACACTTCTGACTCCGGGCCAACACAACGCTACAAACAAGGCTGATGCAAAAAAGCAACACACAACTATGCTCACCATGTCAGGACTGTGCTTGTTAGGGTTAGGAAACATGCTTAAAATATCAACTCAGATTTTTCTTCATTTGAAACAGCAGTTTTTTCCGCCCTTAAAATGTAAGAAATATTAGACTTATACACTGAGTTGTATGAGTTTGTTTACATATTAAATTCTACTGTTGTATCTATATAAACTCGAGAAAATGTGAATACTACTGGGGATTTTTTTCACCAAGATGTTTTGTAATATATCGCTTCACTAAACCTTTCTGATCATATACAATGTAATTTTACAAGGTGGTGGGAGTGATCATCACATTTTAATTTCTGTGGCTTTCCGTGTTGACAGAAAAAAATAAATCACCTAATAAAAAATGGAGACAGATGATATCTCAGTCTGTAGAAAGAGTGTGTGTCACAAACCCCAAAGCCAAAATGAACTCATTGTCTGTCAAATACTAAAGTGACTTGTGATAAGGCTTCAGCTCGTTGCTGTGTGTGTTGCTGGCGTCTTGTAAACTCTGTTTACACAGCAGGGATCAGTAGACAGGCTAGCTATGCCTCCAGGCACAAAGCACCGTTTATGGAACACAAGTCCTGGAGCTTTAACTGCACCTTCTTAAGCCAAACACTCCTAGCAGGATTTGGGACTAGTGGCCGTAGGAGAAAATGGGGGAAAACATTCCAGAAGGCTCCCCTTGTTTGTGTCTCTTCTCCTCCAGGAGGTCCCAGAGCTCTCTGGTAAAACTGCTTGTAAATGCACACATTGACACTGTGTGTAAATAAAGGACATTGGGAAACAGTGTGCATTTGGGTTAGACCAGTACCCACGAAGGCAAGCCATCTTTCTAAAAAGAATATGAGATTATAAGCCGACTGGCTGGCCGTCCACCAACATCCACTGGGATGTGGAAAGTATGAGTCACACAGCCAGTGCAGTGGAGGCGGCTGGACACAGAGTCTGGAGGATGTTCAGAGTGAGAGACATGTCCGTCTGCCTCACTTCCTGTTCAGTTAACACACACTTTCATTACAGGAATACACAAACAGAAAGTGTCTGGACATGAAGGGAGAGCCCCTGTGCCCTGACTGAGTGATGAGGAACATCACGAGGTCATCGTGTTCTTTCGGACACTGACCTTTTACACATCCATAAATCTGCTCTAGAGGGGGGTTGGACAGGCATCCTCTATTGATGCCAAAGTCACCTGCTTCCTGTACACTTCCTTACAGTTATCTTTCCAGGAATTTTAGCCATTTGGCAGCACGGCTGTTGCATAAAATTTCACCACCACCATTAACTCGACAAATACTATTTCTATTGAAACCAAAACCTAACGAACAGCAGAACAAGGTGAGGCCTATTCGCTGTCAAAGAAATGACAACAATAACAACAAGAGAATGGAAAAAAACATTAACTGAGAAAAAGAAATTACCCCACAGAGAACAGACAGCACCTGAAACTGTGGTGAGACAGTGGCTCCAGCAAGCCTGGCGGGGTGTGAGACAGAGAGAGAAAGATATGTCATACTGCCCTCCATACACTCACCACAAACACTGCAGGAATCATCAGCCACCTCAACATTAAGTATGTTTTGGTACATGTGTCGCCTGTGGTGTGCGAGTTTCTCTCTGAGGCAAAAAAAAAAAATACATTCTCTGGCTTTCAGAAAGAATATCTGTGGCTTCCAAGAGGCATAACAGTTGGGAAGAGGCAGGACAGGAATGCAGTCAGGACGCTGGACGAGTCAGCAGACACCATTTCCGGTACATTGACACACCAAGGTAACCAGGCAGGGAAAAGACAAACAATTCCTCCATCTCACATACATAATAAGCTGCGTGCGTGTTGAGTTTTAGAAATCTCACCCTCTGCATAAACTCTACTCCGTCCCACACGCAACCAGCTTCCAGGTAAGCAACAGTGACAAATACATCCTGACAGCAAGGGTTGTGGTGGTGCAGCGTTTCCCTTTATTTAATCTTTAACTTCACCAAAGATCTATCAAAATCTGTATTTTAGATCCAAACCAGATTTTTAAACTAGAGCTTCATCGAGAAAGCTGTCCAAAAGGGGGAGTCCAATGTGGTAAGAGAGAGGTCATGATACATAAACCAGGTAATAGCAGTGAAACGAGCTGGAGTTTCTCCCCCTCCTCCTGTGAAAGCTGACCTTTCAACAAGATCACTGCCCTTGTGGCTTCGATACTGCATTGACATGATTTTTATCATACAGCAATAAAGAAAAAAATCAGCAGAGTCATCATCTTTGGAAAAATGTAGTCTTTTTATGATTTATTTATATATTAAACATGATTTCATCTACAGTAGACTAGATGTGACCTGAACTAAACCTGGCACAGCCTCCAAGAGAGTGAAACTGGACTTTTAGGAAGGTTACAAGTAAAGTAAAGGAATGTGCTATAAGGCAGCCCTACGGCCCTACTTAACAGGGTCTATTATCCAGTACTCAAAAGTGGTTTGTAAACTTCCAGACTAATCCAAGACATTAAACCAGCCAAAAAAGAGAAATTCAAAAAACTCCACCTTTTCTTTTCATCATTTCAGACTATGTACTGCAACAATTAAGTTAGTCTGGGTAAACTTGATAATTATTTAAATCACTATTATTTATCAGTTAAAATGACTAACTTTTTCTGTTTTGAATTCAGTTTAGTTTCTAGAATGGTTTTGCTCAGTTCATTTTAGTTTTAATTAGTTTCACTATTCATTATCTTAAATGCTGAAATATGGACTGCATTTGTCCGGGCATTGTTTTCAGAAGTTTACAGCAGGAATAGATAGATACAGTACTTTTTGAAGCCAGTTGACTCATAGTCATGTAGACATCCCAGGTCTCTATAAACAAATGCATCAAAGCCTCACCAGCTAGGTTCTCCTATCAAATTTCACCAAACTGACAAACACTAAAACTAAAGACACTTCCTTTATATTTTATTTTAGTCAGTTTTGCAAGTGCACTGTACCACGTCATTTAGTTCTCATTTATTTTAAAGGTCTAGTTTCTACTGGAGTTTCAGGGCTGCTTCCTGAACCTCCCACATTGGCCTTTTGTTCAGTGACATTCCCATCGACCTCCAGGTGACCTGAGGGGACAAATGATGCACTTCCCCTTCAGCTGTGGCCAGTTGGCCAAACTTTGTCTGATCAGACCTGGCCAGGCAGAAGTCACCACCTGTCCCAGGCCTCAGTCAGACACACACACACACACACACACTAGGTCAACACCGGTTTAAAAAAAACCCCACCAGCCATAAGGTAGTCTACACAAACAAGCCCAATCCACAAAACACACAGAACATTACGGGAAAGATGGCGCGTCAGCTCAACACACAACTATGAAGACTTTAATTCAACATAAATGTCTCCTCTGCCCTGACAGCAGAATGGTGATGAATGAGATTTTATTGGATTCAAAAAACAAAGACATATTGGGCTTATACAGGTGTTACTGACAGGTGCACTTACTTTGTCTAGTGACCTCTTGAGCTGATAGTGGAACTTCTCTTTAACCTCATCTAGCAGCTGCTTGAGTTTGGGCTCGTCTGGGGTACCCTGGTACTTTCTGGCGAGCTGCAGGTAGCAGGGCCACTTGGCTGAGTCAAAGCCCCAGTGGCAGGTCCTCTTATCAGGTGACTTGTGTGAGTGCATCACAAACTTCTGTGGTGAAAAGAGCAACTGGCACTCCACACACTGGATGCAGGGCGCCTCAGGCTGGGTGTAGAACTGGGGCACAAACAGACCCTGGCACTTCCCCAGACACTGGTGCTCCACCTGGAAGCTAGCTTCGCTCTCTTTCAGGAGGCCCTGGGCTGACAGTTTACCACTGGGGTCAGCAGGCAGGGCGGCCCCAGGTCGCAACAGAGCATTGCACAGCCGCTGTGCATCCGTCAGTGTAATGAGGCCACAGGAAGGTGCATTGAACGGCAGAATGCCCAGCACCTTGAGGATGTGCAGCTGCTCGGCATCACAGCGTGAGCAGTAGACGTAGAGCTCGTCACAGACGGTGTTGATCTGCTGCAGGGAGAAATCACGGAGCACAGAGTTAAGCACCTGGGGCAGGCAGAGCCGCTTCTCACCCCCTACAACGAAGCAGGAGATGGACTCTCCTTCCAGCAGTGAGTGGGTGAGTTCAGTGGAGCTATCACAAGGAACCAGCAGAGGGCCCCCTCCCAAAACAGGAGGGGAGGGCAGGGGAGGCAAGCCAGCAGGGGAATGCTCATGGCCTGTGCGCGCTGAGAAGGCAGCCGGGCCCCCGAGGGAGCTCTGGCTGCTGAGGGTGAACTGAGCCAGTGTGTGTTTAAGTCCAGGGCTCAGGTCCAGGGCTTTAGCAGAGCCCACAATGTGCAGTTCAGCCCGGCCTTCCACGTCCATATCAGAGTCGGGGCGCAGATCTTCAGTCTGCTCCCTCTTCACCTTGGGAGTTTTGGGAAGGGAGTCCAAGCTCCGGCGCTTCAGGTTGATCTCCGCCATTACTCGCTTCTTGATAGGCGCGTCTTCCAGTCGCTCTCTGTACAGCCGTTTCATGTTGCCCTTGAATGAGGTCAAGTCTTTGAAAGGGGTTTTCAAACTGGTCTGGGTGCTGGCCATACCTAAGCACAGGGTTATTGTCGTTTGTCAGCTGACCAAGTTCTTGATTTCCTCTGAATCTCTTTTTTCCTCCTTAACTCTTTTCAAATCTTCTGGTGGTTACACACATGCATGATTGTCACTGAAGATTTCCACTATCTGATCTTCTGCCTGAGCATGAAAACACAGAGAAAGAATAAAAGAAAATCATTTAATCACTTGTCCCACAGAGGGATTAACAAACCAAAGGTTATCTTTATTATTCTGGCGCATTAAAGCTTTTATGGCGTCCCTGCTGTGTTGTTTAAGAGGTCACTGGCTGTTAGCTTGGGCCACTAAACCAAATGGCCATTACCATACTTCACACAAACACAGGGTTTTCCTGGCCCTTGTAATTGAACCCCAGAGGAGGAATCTGTACCCAACAGAACAACTTTCCAGAATAAAGTAAGAATTTTAACAAGCTAACCCAGTTGAAGAAACATGGAAAGCAGAAGCTGTCCACCAGCCTACCCCTCTCTCTCTCTCTCTCTCTCTCACACACACACACACACACATTACTTTGTTAATGCCAGGCCGATGCACAATGCTGGAAAACATCTCACTTTGCAAATGAAAGTGCCCTTCCCAACCATATTGTGCGCTCCCGTAGAGGTGTGCTTACCCCACGCTGACCTAATCAACTCCATGAAAAACAACTGATAAAGGCGTTAACAGCGGTCGTCCCCTTCCCTCAGTCATCTCACAGCTTGACGTGGAGTACGGTGTTTCCCCCTCTTCCTTTTTAACACTAGGATTTTACTAAGAAGGTAAACACCAAGCTCCTTTACCGAATTTAAAACGCATTGTAGTTGATAATGGCTGCGGATACTGCTGCTGCAATATGACAGCAAGACACGGCAGATTTCGTGGACTTCAGCCCGAATAATTAGCTTTCTGGCGTGGTGAAATGCACCAACACAGCTGAAATGGAAATTCTAGCCTGTCAAAAAGCTAAAGAAACAGGTTCAGTTAATAACCACGGGTGATGGTTTTGCACGCTTTCAGGATCCCGTTGTTTTGTTTTGTTGTTTGTTTGTTTTTAATTCCACCGAGTGAAAAATAAGCTGCAGAGGTGCAAACCTCCGAAGCGGGTTGATGTTTGGGGGCGATTTCAATGGCAAATACCACCGTGGGCCGATTGGTAAAGCACGGCAAAAAAAAAAAAAAAATCCCACCAATGACTGATAAGAGGGTTTTACTCCGGTTTTTGGCTGCGAGTGCTAAAACCTCCATCTATCTCGTTTCCCCTGCTCTTCTCAGCAACCACACGCTGGCATTTTTCTCGCAGCCACTCGAGTGTGTTAAGACTTATTTTTTAATGTCACCCTCACCACTTCTGGTACCCCCTTTTTTTACTGCAAGGACACCGCGTACAGCGCTCTCCCTCCCCCTCCTCCTCTCAGTCTGCAGGCTCTACCTTGCCTCCTCTGCTGGCTCGGCACTGGTATGCAGACAGTGCTGATAATGACATTCACTGTCTACACTACAGTCTGGTCTGGTGAAGGCAGCGCGGTCGGGTGTGTGTGTGTGTTTTTTTTGTTTTTTTTTACGCACACGCCGATTTTGGTAAGGGCACGACGGGGTTTATACCAGCGGCGTGCTCCCTTATATGAAACACAGGCAGATCACTGGTCCGATAGTGGTGAAAACACTCACACTAAAGCTTCTGGTATTAAGAATTTGAATGATTTAAACAGGATAGTGTGCGCAGAGGTGGAGTGAAAGTGTAAACCCGATGAGAAGCAGCTCTTCGGTCCTTTTAACATTAAATCCCCCCACTGTACTTGCTAGCCTGCCCGCTCCCATACAGCCGCTCATGAAGCGGGCTAACCCTGCTCTCCTGAGCACAGACAGCCTCACTTTTGCCCGTTTCCCTCCCCCAGCAATAACAATGATAGTAAAGCGGACTGACTTGCCTCCGGGGAGCACACACACGCAAGCACACACACAGAAACGACCGCGACGGTAAGCGGGACAAACAGCCGCCACATTAAGGCAGACTGGCCCCGTGTGGAGACCAATAAAGCAGGCTTACCAAGCGCACCCAAAGCGTTAACATCACGGTAGGCTAACCCGAGATAGACAGCGATACGGCAGGCTAAAGCACATTAGCCCCCCTCCTCCCGCTCCGTCGGCTGAACGCAGGAATTCAAGCTCAACCGTTAATCACCGGCTGGGATCCGCTACCAGCAAACAACCCCCCGGTTTACCTGGTCCGCTTAAACAGCTCAGTTTTTTTTTTTTAAATGAGCACTTGCCTGGACGCGGTGAGTCGCTCGTCCTCACTCTCCCGGGGTCCTCTCAGTACTGGAAAAGCCTGGTGGAGCGTCAACAAGATGCAGCTAGAGGCTCCACTACAGCGCCGTAACGTCACGCTGCACACGGCCGAGAGGCGGAGACGTCACCCGGCTGACGGAAACTATGCAGGGGTGTCTCTAAGTCTGTCTCTCCGCCTGTCTGTCTGTCTGTCTGTGTCACACAGTCTGGGAGAGTTTTTTTTCTTTCGAAAGCAGTAAAGCTACAGGGGCGTTACAAGATTTTTTTTTTAATGACGGGACCATGAGCGGGTGGGGGGTTATACAGTGTTCAGGCTTACATGCAGCCCATGTCCTCAGACAGATGTTTTAAATGAAAAGCCACACAGCACGAGATTTTAAACATCCTTTTTTCATGAATAATTGTGGCTAAATGTGGCTTAACAATGACTCATTACTTAACCCTATCAGGTCTAAATCATATCGGTGGTGCTATCAGAATATTTTATATTTTTAAAATTGTTCTGCCAAGTCTTGGTCAGCAGGGAACAAAAAAAAGAAAAACAACATATTTTCAACTGACACACATCAAAAACTTTTTTCAAGTCATTTTCATTTTTTTCTCTCGAAATAATCAGGCTAGGGTTGGGGTTATCATCTCACAGAGTCATGCACCTACTTAAGTAATAATACACAAGCTTACATATGAACCCAGCCACAAGCTGGCGCACTTCAAATGCTGGTCTGAACTTTACTAAAGGGCATAGGTTGTGTCAGGAAGGGCATCCAGCCTAAAATCTTTGTCAAATCAAATATGGGAATTATTAGGCAGATTTCCATATCTGGTCAGTCAAGGCTTGGGTCAACAACAACCGCCACCAGTGCTGCTGACCAGCAGGTTGCCACTGTTGGGTGAAGACAAAGGAGGGGAGAGGGGGAAGCTGTCTTTGGAAGGAGTGAGAGAGAGAGGGAAAGGTAGAAGCGTGGAGGTGAGAGTAGGAACTTTAAAAGTAGAGACTACATATGCAGAGGAGGGATCATGAATATATTTGACAAAAGGAGAAGAGGAAGACCACAAAGGTGGTTCCCAGATGTATGGAAGGAAGAGTTGGTGTGACAAAAGAGGATGCAAGGGAGATGTAGGCAGATGATCTGCTGTGGTGAACCCAAAAGAGAGCAGCCAAGAGAAGAAGAAGAAGAAACCAAATTTAAGAATCAAAATATCCTTAAAGTGCCTAAAGTGAATGTACTAATTTTGGCATCATATATATTATATTACTGGGTCATAACAGTGACCTAATACAGATGTATTACATGATAAGTGGTGAGAGTTTAAACTCTGTTTTATACCATATCTATGTTTTATGAAGTAGTGAAAGAAATATTTAAACCCTTTACTCAAAAGTACTTTTTGTACATTCCCCTATATCAAAAATCTAAAATTAGCTGAAGCTAAAGAAATAATCACCTATAACATCAAAAACTTTCCCCCCTGGGATTAATGAAGTATTCTTATTCTGATTCTAATGAACCTCATTCTGTTAAATTCCAAGAAGATAATAGCATTGTTTTAAAAAAACCAATACTCTTAGACCAAATTTTTCACAATGGATATAAGAGAAATTATTTTCATTCTTCCACATTGAAGGAGACCAAAAAACTAAACAGGTCTGGGAAACTTTTTTAAAATTTCGTCAAGGATTTAAAATTTATGTTTTAGACCGGGTCAGTCTGAATAGTTGCTTAATGTAAACCATGCTCTGGTTCTCTGGCTGTTCATCCATTTTTTTTATTTTTGTTAAAGAAAAAAAAATCATGAAAAACAAAAGCTAACTACAGCATGTGAAGAAACAGCCACTTTGACTATATCCAAAATGTATTTTGTTAAAGAAATTCTACCTGAAGTTGACCCATAGACTTAGACATAGCCACTGTGATGTCACCTAATGTTTAGTGAAGTCCCTCATGAAGACTAAAGTTCAGTGTTTTCACCTTTACTATCTTGTTTTGCAACTGAAGGTGGCAACAGAGGGGTGGATCTGATTGTAAAATTGCACCTATATTGGCTAATAAAATGAAATGTATTAGTCAATGAGAATAATCATCCGTTCTGGTAAAGTAAATGTACCTTCAGCTGCTCCATTGTATTCTCTCCAAGGGGTCGCAAACAGCAGATTAATCTACATTGGTAATCTGGCAGAGGTTTTACGCCAGTTGTCCTTCCTGACGCAACCTTCTTCGTGAGAGGGGTTTGTGTCCCCACCTGGAAACAAACCAGGGACCTTTCGCTTACAGGGCAAATGTGTACACTACAGGGTGACTGACATTTCTGGCACTAATAATGATGATAATTTGTAAAATGAACTTCATGTTTCATACAAAATGACCTGTAATTACTAACTGAACCCAATAGCTTTTTCTATAAGAATACAGCATGATTTTTTTAGTAGATTTATTATAAGATTATTATAGAAAGCTGTTGTAAAATATAGTCTGGCATTGTCCTGCTGAATTAAGCGTGGACGTCCCAGGAAGAGACATCGCCTTGATGCCAGCTTATGTCTCTCTAGAATCCTAATATACACCTCAGAGTCAATGCTACCTTCACATACATGTAATTCACACATAACACAGGAGTGCATCAAAGCTGGCTTTTCCACCTTTCGTTCATAACAATCTGGATGGTTGTTTTCATCTTTGGCACAGAGAACTCCATGCCCCATTTTTTTTTAACGAAAATTAGCTGAAATGTGGACTCATCTGACCACAGGTCACAGTTTCACAGTCTTTCAGTCCACCTGAGATGAGCTCGAGTCCAGAGAACTCGGTAGCATTTCTGCATAGAGTCAATTTCAAGTTAGTTTCATTTTGCATTTCTGGATGTGGCAATGGACTGTGTTAAGTGACGGTGGTTTTCTGGAGTACTCCTGAGCCCAGTAACCAGGATGGTTTCTTAAGCAGTTTCACCTCAAGGCTCAAAGATCATGCACATTCATCAGTGGGTTTTGACCTTTCCCTTTACACAGTGAGATTTCTCCGAAGTCTCTGAATATTTTCACAATATTACACACTGTAGATGTAGAAAGACTTAAATTGTCTCCAATCTTGTGCTGAGAAATTTTCCTTTTGAACTGATTAACAATTTTCTCACAAATTTTGGCACAAAACTGTGAGCCACGACCCATCCCTGCTTGCAAAGACTGAGTCTCTGATGGATGCTACTTTTATTCCCAGTCATGATACCTCACCTGCTCTCAATTAGTCTGCTTAATGTGGAGTCACCCAAAACTGATGTTACTTGAATATTCTGTGCACTTCTCAATCTTATTTTAACTGTGTCTCCCAGCTTTTAAGTGTCTTGTGGCCATCAAATTCTAAATTTGTGTAGATTTCCAAAATACAATGAAGTTGGTCAGTAAAGCTATTGAAATTTTTTTTTTTGGTAATTTTTTCAGTTAAAGGTTTGCATGAATTAACATATCACTGATTTTAGTTTTTACAGAATTTTGGAAACTATCCCAACTTTTTGGAAATTGGGTTTGTATATTAAAATATACAAGAACATAAAAAAAAAACCCAAAATGTTAAAATAAATGGCATGGAACACAAAGTTCAATATTTGCATCTTGAATATAGTAGAAACAACAGCAGGCAAAGCTGGGGCTCGGGGAATTTTAGAGGTTGTAAAAGTGTCCAGCAGCACTCACAGCAGTAGCTCTTTAGGCCACCCTTCCTCTTTTTTTTCAGTTAGAAGCTCAATTAGTGAATTTTGTGGAAATTAATACTTATTTTGTCTTGTACATTTTCAGGATGAGTTTCCTGTAGAAAACCAGCTCAAAACATCAATGCAAACATTTTTAAATGTCTAGTTTAACCAACCACCCACAAAAGCTCATAGGTTTTCAGTTTACAAAGCTATAACAAACAGATGAAAGCAGACGTCTTCAGTTTACAAAATGATATTTACAGCTATTCACATGTCTCATTATTTTTGGCTCATTGTGGTTATTGACATGGCCTCAGTTGACGTTTGCTGGCATGAAATTACTTAACAGTTGTTGACACTATCTCACTGGCTTCCTATCCAGTTTGCTGAAAAAAACAGTGTGTGAGAGAGAAAGATGGGATAATAGAGGACAAACTCTCTGGGTAAGAGGGTGGTTTCCTCTCTCAAAGCTCCCCTCCCCCCTTTTGATACAGCCCTTTTTTTTGTACAAAAGGTCAAGAGGTCATTCAGGAAGACTATTGTCCTTTTAGGCATAGTGAGAGTTAATGAAATTTGACTAAGTGGAGCTTTAGTAATTACATTTTTAGGAATTATAGATTCGAAGGGGGGTGAGTTGTATTAACAACTTTTTTTTTTAACTTTTGAGTCTGACAGCACACTATCATTTGTAAGTCCTGCTCTTTGCAGGAATCTGTGAAGGCTATCATCTTCTGTCGACACATGCTGGCATTTTCTCAGCTGGAGTGCACCCTGGCTGCCTGGCTGACCCACAATCTGATGTCACACGTCGGTGAGAACAGAAAGACTTGATAAAGCTTTGATAAACAACACAGTCGGCCGTTTTCGCTGCAGCCTCTCTGTCTCTCTCTCACTGGTTTGCTCTCTGACAGCTAGGTCAGCAGTTGTATTATGAGAGCAGATGTGCATACACCCTGACCAGCCCCAGAGAACAACAAGAGGGACATTGATTTTCCTGTAATAACATCACTCTGTGTACTGCAGGGAGTAAATTAATCTCATATGTGCAATAATGTGACCAGCACTGATTGTTCATTAGAGGTATAAAGCAAAAAAGCTGAAGGATGAAGAGGACCGCGGTGGGGGAGCTGGGATTCACAGACGAAGAGTAGCAGTCTTGCATTGATAAGCCTCTCCATTAGCTGAGAGTCTGTCGAACTGTTATTGGACTTAGTACTAAGTGGACCCTGGGGGCAGACACCTCGCAGATGTTTTCGTGCATCTCTTCTGGGATCAATGGCAGATATTGAAATACATCCTGCGTTGTTCAGTAGATGTAATGATGCTCACTGAAGTGGTGATCCGAGGTCTCACACTTTCACTACAGATTCTGAGGTGTCAGACAGTTTCGGACGGGCACTCAAAAAATATTCTGCTCTGAGATGTGTGTCAGCAGGTCATATCTTACAGTAGCAATAAATGCATTTGTTGGGGGTTTTTCAGTATCTGGTCATCATTTGGTTCCCATAATTAAACACGGGGGAGAGAGAACAATGGGAACAATGTAAAGTTTGATGTGCTTTCCTATCTTAGGACCACTTGCCCTACTTTTTAGAAACCCGACAAATATATGATATGCAACCTGGAGCAATTGGAGAGACACCAGAGTACTTTGAAACCTGATTCTAGTTTGGGTGTAAAACATGACTGGAAACCAATAAACCACGGTGAACAGCAATATGAAAACCCTAAATGATCCAAACCAGGACACCAGTGTACATGCAAACAAACTGACTTGTGTAGCATATATCAGCTGTTAAATATGTCTAGTAATCAGCCTATGTGAGTATGAAAGCAACATGAGATTCTTCCTCTTTTGATATCTTGAATCACTGTGTATTGATACTAGTGCTCTCTTTTCCCCAAATGTATAATCTGTCCTCTGCATCAGACTCAGTGGAGGGTAATATTAGATTGCTGTGGTGCTGACTCAGCAGGGACCAAATTCATGTACATAACTAATGATAGGAACACTGGATTTTCTTGTCAGACAAGTCTGATAAAGAAAACTTAAATTGAATATATTATGTTTTTCCTCATATTGTGCCATGTAATTTCTGTTACAGAGGTGGATGATCATATTAAATGTGGCCAAAGTATCAAAATATGAGGTCAGTTTATGTGCAACAAAGACAAACCTGTATAAAAGCTCAGGCTTCAGACTCCTCTGAACAGTGTGTTTCAGACAGTTTGTTCTTCTCCTGGCTCTGTTAGATGTCAAAGACAGAGGATATCTCAAACATGGTCATTTCAGGCATACAGCTCTGGCTGTGAGCACAGAAGCTCCACCCAATTGTTGTTCAAACCTCTTTTTTGCAAGGGGCAGCCAAACAGCCTTAAAGCAAGAGGAGGTAAGACGGATTGTTCCAGACAGAGGATAAATTGAGGGGTAACTTCTAAGCCAGTTAAGCATTATTTTGAACTTTGGATCAAACAAAGGTACTCCAGTAGAATCCCAAATTAGAAATATGGAGCTAGCTGGAAATTAGCCTAATAATATCACCTGATACCTGATCCTTTTTATAAAGTTAGTGCCCAGTGTATCCCTAAATAAGCCAGCTAAATCTAAACATGCAGGAGCTTTTATGGCATCCCATTCTAAAACACTGGAATTAATACGATTAATATGGAACTCTATTCTAGTTCATCCCAAAGGTGTTTGATGGGGTTGAGGTCAAGGCTCTGTGCAGGCCAGTCAAGTTCTTCCATATTAAACACATCCAACCATGCCTTTATGGACCCCTCTTTGTGTGCTGGGGCACAATGATCGTGAAATAGAAAAGGGCTTTTCCCAATGACTTTCCACAAAGTTGGAAGGACAGAATCATCCAAAATGTCTTGATAAGCTGAAGCATTAAGATTTCCCTCCAGTGAAACTAAGGGCCCCAGGCTAACTCTAGAAAAACAGCCCCAGAGCATTATTGCTCTGCCACCAACCTTTATAGCTGACACAGTGCAGTCAGGCTGGTAACATTGTCCTGGCATTTGCCAACTCCAGGCTCGTCCATCAGATTGTTAGAGAAGCATGATTCATCACTGCATAGAACATGTTTCCACTGCTTCAGAGTCAGATGGAGTGGTGACGCTTGCCATTGCATTTGATGACGTAAGGCTTTCATGCAGCTGCTTGGCCATGGAAACCCATACAATCTAGCTCTCAGTGAACAGTTTTTATGCTGATATTAATGCCAGAGGAAGTTTGGGACTCTGCAGCTATTGAGTCAGCAGAGTGTTCTAGACTTACGCACTATGCATCCGGTGATCTATAACTTTACAGGGTCTGCTACCTCATGGCTGAGTTGTTGTGGTTCCTAAACACTTCCAATTTACAGTAATACCACTTATAGATGATTGTGGAATATTTAGGAGGGGAGAAATTTTACCAACTGACTTGGTGCAACAGTGGCATCCTATTACAGCACCACACTTAAATTCAGTGAGCTCTTCAGAACAACCTATTCTTTCACAGATGTTTGTAAAGGCAGACTGCATGCCTAGGTGCTTGCTTTTATACAGCTGTGGCAGTGGGACTGAATGAAACCAGCCACAGGGGCCCACAAACCAGTGTAGTCCTAGTGCCGGTCCCAAGCCCGGGTAAATGGTGAGGGTTGCGTCAGGAAGGGCATCCGGCATAAAAACTTTGCCAAATCAAATATGCGGATTCACAATGGAAATGGCTGTAGTGAACACATACTTCAAGAAGAGGGAGGAACATAGAGTGACTTACAAGAGTGGAGGAAGGTGCACACAGGTGGACTATATCTTATACAGGAGGTGCAACCTGAAGGAGATAGGAGACTGCAAGGTGGTGTCAGGGGAGAATGTAACTAGGCAACATTGGATGGTGGTCTGCAGGATGACTTTGGAAAGCAAGAAGAGGAAGCAAGTGAAGGTAGAGCCAAGGATTAAATGGTGGAAGTTGAGGAAGGAAGAATGTTGTGCAGAGTTCAAGGAGGAGTTGAGACAGGCTCTGGGTGGTAGTGA
>VUQH01008877.1:11645-29145 GCA_015106775.1 Etroplus canarensis
ATTCAATTCTTGATTTAACAGGGAGCCAATGAAGAGAAGCTAATATAGGGAAAATATGATCGCTCTTTCTAGTCCCTGTCAGTACTCTCGCTGCAGGATTTTGGATCAACTGAAGGCTTTTTAGGGAACTTTTAGAACAGATAGGTAACAATGAATTACAATAATCAAGCCTAGAAGTAATAAATGCATGAAGAAGAAGAGTGACAGTTTGATGTCCACAGGTAGGAATGATTTCCTGTGGAGTTCTGTGGAGCATCATGGTAGAATGAGCCTGCTGCTGAACATGCTCCTGTGCCTGTTTAGCACATCGTGGAGAAGCTGTGAAGGATTGTCCAATATTGTCCTTAACTTGGACAGCATCCTCCTCTCTGACATCACTGTCAGAGAGTCCAGCTCCACACCCATGACATTACTGGCCTTGTGGATCAGTCTGTTTTTGCCACTCTTAGTCTGCTGCCTGAGCACACTACAGCATAGAGGGTGGCACTGGCTACCACAGACTCATAAAAAACCCTGAGCCTTGTCCAGCAGATATTGAAGGACCTGAGTCGTCTCAAGAAGTAGCTCTGGACCTTTCTGTAGATAGCTTCTGTGTGTTTAGTGAATGGTGCCAAACAAAAGATCCAGCAGTGTCCCTTGGCCAGTGCAGAATCCCCCTTTTATCACTGACCATCCTGTTCATGCAACAGTCCAAGATTGCTTCTCTTTGCCCCCTGTAAACTTGTTTTCTTCTGTTTAGGCATTAGTGCTGGTTTTCATTTGGCTTGTCTGGACGTAACTGCCATTTCATTAAGTCCATTTCTTACGGTTCTGTCACAAATACAGACTCCTGTTTCTGCCCATTTGTTTTTCATTTTTATTGTTGTGTAGTTTCTATTTTCAAGGCATATTTGCTTTGAGCTTTCCGTCCTGTTGCTTTGACAGCTTCCATGGTCTACCCATGTTTTCTTTTAACAACCTTCCCATTTTCATAGTACTCACTCAAAATTTTAGACAGCTGCCTTTGAGTAAGTTACCCCCTGAGGATTAATATTCTGTAAGTATTCTGATTCTGAACAACCAAAAATCTTTTGCCAGACTTGAATAATCTTGATGATATTTTTCTTTAAAAAGTAAAAGACTTAAATGAACATGCTCCAAGTGTGGCAATTCCATAATTTTTGCAAGGGGCTGTATAACGAGCAAATATGCCATTTCACATGAGAAAAAGTGGGTTTCCAGGTGGTCAGGAACACAAAAGATGGCAGTGATTCATAACAAGTGGACCTTACCTGACAGCATCAGCCAGCTTCTCATACTGGATCTCTGTGCGGAAAAAGTGCGAGTTGGCCGGTTCATAGCGCATGGCGGCAGTGAGCGTGCAGAAAACTGTGTGCAGAAGCTCAAAAACTTGGTTCTGGTTCACTCGATCCCAGCCATGTCTTGGCGGCTGGCACAGCGAGCGTTCCATGGCCACTAGCAGCGAGGTGACGTAGACAAAGCCACCCACCTTGCGGAACACCGTCCGAGTGCGGTGACTCTCACGCAGTACGGCTAACAGGGCCTGAAGAGAAGAACGAGATCATTTAATCAGAATTACTACTGACAAAACACCGAAAATGTTTACAATACCAGAAAACACATTTTCTGGAAGGAAATTACTTTGCTGCTTTACCCAAGGAAGATCAGTTGATGCATAATTTATTCCGAAGATGTCACACACTTCATGTTTCTCTTTCTCTGCAAGACTTTCACTCCCTTTTTTCATGTTACCCCGTTATTCTCTCCTGTCTTGTTTTCTCGTGTCATTTGTTTTTGTCACCCCATTCAATCACGTCTCTATTCATCAACTCATTCTTCCTCTCATTCTTCTTTTGCACTGACATATTTATGAGCCCCTCTGGGTTTCCTTGCCTCAGTGCACCGACTGAGTTTTCTCCTTCAAGTTTTATGGTTTGCATTTGCAAGCAAGCTAAACTGAAACATCAAACTGTAACCTAGATAAGTGCCTGGGGATGTTAAAAAAAAAAAAAAAATAGCCTGAGAACACAGAATGACGATGACAGATGAAGTTTTTAATTGGCAAAAGGGGAGAAAAATGTCTGGAACCAGTAAGAGATGAAGTTTTTGCATGACAGACAAGAAGCACAGTGTCAGAAAATTAAACAGTACTGCTGTTAATACTATAACCTCTTAATTAAAAATGCTGGGGTGATGGGATGAGTTATAATTTTGAACCTATACAAACATTATGCTGTGGACTTTGCTACATAACATAATCAGTACATTTGCAGTACTTCAGTTAAAAAACACAACAAACAAATCAGTAATAGTAATTTGCCCGTGTTTTCAACATTAATTACACTACCTTAAAGGTTGCGTACAATCTACAGAAAATTCAAAACTCAACTGTATTTTACTTGACACACACAAACTCCAATCACATGAAAAATTCAGTGGAAAGAGAAAACGATAGATTGCCTTTGTCAAAACGTTATTTCAAAACCATCAGCCACTGTCTTATTAAAATGTAGGTATTTATTACTAAATTGTCAAAAACTGAGATTATATCACAGTTATGATACTTTCTATTACATTTATCTACAATGCCCACTTCCTCAATTGTGAACGTCATGGCTATCAAAGTAATCACACGTGGCTTCTGTATTTTGACTTAATTCTTGTTAAATAAATAATGACACAGTCAAATCTGTTGTGTCCTTTTACACCTGAGGTTAGATTTAAATAGCTTTAGAACCTGGTAAGGTCCACATGATTTTTTATTATGTCCTCATAAAACCACAGAACTGAAAGAGGGTGTACTTTTTTCATGTGACTGTATAATAATGTCTCCAGCTGAAGGTGAATAAAAGAGAAGTCAAAACTGTCATATGTTGCACCACTGAGCCAGCTGTTTCCTGCTGCTTTAGGAGACTCCCAGACTCAGCACACGATTTTAAAACCAATCACAGGATGTTAAGGACATCCTCTTCCTGTCCTGCAAGCTGGGAAATTACCACCAGGCTACAACCGTGTGCCCAAAAAAATTTAGGTTTGTGGATGATTAACTTTACCAGCCATGTGGAGGCCTTGAGGATCAGGTGTTCCCTGAGATGTTACAGTGTTAAATGGGAAGCTTCACAAGACTAGGGTCTGCAGTGTTGCAGTGGCAGTGCTACATAAAGCCTGATGAGGAGCAAGGAAAAAATTATTAGTCAAACTAGATTTGATATGAGGGTTTTTCGCAATCCTTTTTAGGGTGATAATTAAAATCCCTGATTAGTGAAATCAGAGTAAAATGCTGACGGGTTAATCCAAGCAAAGCCTTCAGAAGGCATGAGAGTAACCTTGTTTGAAGGAGTGGAATTTGAAAATGCAATTATGCTTCGGAAGATGAGCCGCCCTCACATCCTGTCTGTGCGTGAGTGGATGTGAGAATAGTGTATGCTTTTATGTGCACCTCACTCTCAGCGCACCTCGTTTGAAGCAATTACTGTATGCAGGGCTTCAAATGAATATTGATTTTTAAAATTACAGACTTTCCTTTCCTCAGCGTTCTCACTTAAACTCACAGACAGGTTTTATTAGTACCCAATAAAACAAATTCAGCAAATATAAATATAAAAAGATGCATATTGTACAAATCAACAGTATGTAAGTGGCTGCAATTTTAACACAGAGACAGTTTGTGTGTGCACAGTTACCCTCAGTATGTCCGTCTTCAGCTGCAGTTCACTGGAAGGTGCAGAGTGCATGAGGCCCAGCAACGTTCCCATATCATCATCACCGCTGGGTGACAGGACAAGCTGCTGAATGATGAGCAGGGCGTGCTCGCGGCACTGGCGGTACTTCACGATGTTGTGAACGCAACGAGCACCGCCAAACTCCCTGAACAGAGCTGGAAGATGAGAAGAAAACAAAAGAAAGTGGGTTTAACTGAAAACATAATGAATAAAACATAATGAAATCTCACAACTTTAAAGTTGGCCCTCAGTTAATATGCAGGTATTAGGAAGTGCAGATTGATTAACTCTTTGACATGCTTGGAAACACTTCAGAAAATAGTGCGAAGTGCACATCAAAAGTCAAAGTGGTTCAACTAACAGTTTAAAATAAGATATTCCATGTAAAACAAATCAAAACAGAGAAAATCCACACAATTGGATGTGGAATCTGTAGGCAAGGGAGTAGATTTCTGGAACGGTAGTCTGTTTATCGTTTCAGTGCTAGGGACCAATCACCTTTGAGCTCGCTTTGGCTGCGTGCGGGTAATCAGCCCCTGCGTGGAGCCAAAGAGGGAATGCATTTACTGAAATACAATCTCAAAACCACTGACTATTGTTCTAATCCATCCATCCATCCCAGAGGGTTAAATGTCAGCCGTGGGGTGCCCTCCCAGTTGGGTGTGCCTGAAAAACCTCCAAAGTGAGGCACCCTAACCAGATACCCAAACGATCTCAACTTGCTCCTTGCTCAACACAGAGGAAGGTAACAGCGGTCTTACTCCAAGCTCCCTCTGGATGTCCGAGCTCCTAACCCCATCTCCGAGGCTGAGCCCAGCCACCCTCAGCCGACAGACATCTTTTTATTAGCTTTTGTTTTTTCATTTATCTGTGCTTGTATATAATGATAAGCACACAGAAATGGAACTCTAGGCCCTGATATTTTCCGGCTCCACCGGAAGCCCCAAAATCTTGGCTGTTGCCCTGAGGAACCAAGTGACCAGGCAAGCCGATGGATCCCCAGATTGCTAGTGAATCAATAATTATTTTATCTGACCATACCTAGCACACAAATGAGTATACTGGATATTTTATAATGATTTGTGTTATCTATTACTGCAACTCTTCTTGTAAATTAAATACCAGAATGCCAGCAACCTACTGACTAAACCAGGTCCATGATCCATCAAAATTCACAGGTTACTGTAATGTGTGAAGGACAGAAACCAAGTGCTACGCTTTCTTCTCATTGGTTGGCTGTATTGCACAAACAAATGAGAATTAAAATCAACTGAGAAGTCAAGGAGGCTCACAAACAGTTATATCCAGAACAATGGCCTTGGTTTTTGACCGGCCCTAACTTAGTTTAAGACATTATTATGCCATTAAAAAAATGACAGCATTTATACATAGATGGCAAAGGAGCACATGAAAACACTCACTTTACGAACATTACAATCCATACCAATACTTTCAGGTGATCGTAAAAATGACAATTGCGACCTTGACCACAATTTGAGTGAAGCTCCATTGCGTGCTCAATCGGTCCTTTGGCCAGATTAGCTGATGACCATTGTGAATCCAAGCTGACTGCATTCATCCACAAAAGAGTTAACTTTTCAAAGCCTACAGTCAGGATTTCATACTGTCAGACAAAGACATCCTTTAAAGCATGACTAAATCAGCTGAATCTTTTAGCCCAACTTTAGAATTAGAGTTTTCAAAGTCATCTCTTATTATAATTTCTTAAACAACCCGTCGTTCCCGATTTTCCATTTTAATGCCTTTCATTTGTAAAAGGAAAATGACAAGGTTATCGTCAAAACAACCTTTGATCCTTGCTTGCACTTCTACAGCACTCTTTCCATGACTGACCTAGTGAGTGAAATCTTCTTTTAAACATTCACAAGGAAAGTTATGGCTCATTTGAACTGAATTTTTTTTCCCGTTTATATCTTCTGAAAACGCATTTGCTGAAAAAGTGGAATTGATAGCATTGGCTGCTTGTGATGTTAAAGATATTTAGTTAAGTAAAAGCCCTGACCCATCATTTCTTTAATTTCCTTCTAATCTTGCACTCATTTTTAGTCTTTCCAGTGAAAAATATAAATGTGATCAATGTGTCAGAGTAGAGTGCTCGAAATATCACATCATCATCATCTTTTTGAGGAAAATGACCACTTATCATGGCCAAGGTCAAAGAGAGCTCTGAGCTGTCAGTGTTCTGGTCATGTTTGTGACTCACTGCACTTCTAAAGCCAACCGAAACACACAAACAGATGATGGGCGTCTAAGAAAACGCAATAAGATAATTTATTCACCCCCGGAGGAAAACTGTCTTTCATCGCCACCTCAACAGGGAGGTCAGAGTTCAAGCTGCAGCAGCCCCAGAGAAGAAGGAGAATCAATGTCTTGCTCAAGGACACTTCAGTGACGTCAGTATATGATAGAAACACAAAACGGAAATTGGGCATTTTGTGGGAGGTGGGATTAAATTACCACGCTCTGTGACTTAATACTATAAAGTCATCTCCGTTTAAGGTCAAACTTGACGCAAATGATTCAAACATAATTGGAAGGTTCTGTGTGTTATGATGTGATCATCATTCAGGTTTTGCAGGAGGCATCATTTGTGCTTGGATTAAAAGCAAACAGACATATTAAGTATATTGCAACACTGGAGCTGAGTGTGCTCCATTCACTGGAGAAACATTTTACCCTAGGGAACCTTACAGAAACACAATTGACTCATTCTGCTTCAACGCTTTTTTATTGTTGTTTCTACTGATTGGTAGCTGACTTTTCAGGCATGCCTACATGATAAGAATCAGGTACTTAAAAAGTTCATTACAGAGGGACATCAAGTGTAGCTGTGTCTCAGAAGTCCACATTAATCTACAATTATTGCTCTCACGCTATTAAAAAATATCTGGTTGGATTTCATTTAATTGGAAGGCATTATGCTTTTTAAGACCCACCAATCCTGTGTATGGAGTTCTATTTGTGCGCTTACCTGCATTAGTGTTGGAGCCCTGCAGAAGCACAGTCAGTGTCTCCATCACCAGCCAGGCCAACTGCTTCTGCTCCTCGGCTACTGTGCTGTTTTTGCAGTCAGCTAAACATGGAAGGAAACACAAAGAAAGACAAATGTGTATTAGATGGGATTATAAATGCATAACACACGCTGAGCAAACAGTGATCTAGTAAGAAGACACACAATGATCAGAATCAGAATCCTTTCTTAATCCCAGGGGAGAAACTGCTTCCATTACAGACACTCCATATCAAAATATAAATATGAAAGATAGAAAATAAAGATAAAAAGAAGATGAAAATATACAGTATAAGCCCTATATGCAAGAAAGTCCAATATGTAGCCCAGGTGGTCCAAGGGTGAACAATACTATTTACAGTAAATACACAGTATGGCAATAGGAAATAGTCCAGGTGTCAAGGAGTGGAGCTGTAAAGTTTGATGGCCACAGGTAGGAGTGGTTTCCTGTGGCCCACAGTGATGCACTGAGGTGGGATGAGTCTATTGCTGAACATGCTCTTGTGCCTGTCCAGCATGTCATGAATTAGTTTGGGGGGGGTGTCTGCTTTTGTTACAGACACTCCGTTAAATAGATATAAATATGAAAGCTAAATATAAAAATATTTAAATAATGAAACCCTGTATGCACAAATCATAGATCAGAATTGCATTGTTATTACAGATGCATAGGTAGATATAAATGAATGAAATATAGAAATAAGTGAATATGAATGTGAATACAATACAATAATATAATACACAGATATATCAATGTTAGTGTCTCCACGGTGTAGTGATTTACACAGTCGTGTTCCAAGTGAAAGTTCCCTGGTTAGATTCCAGGTGGGGACACAAGCCCCTCTCACCATGGAGGGTTGCGTCTGGAAGGACATTCAGCGCAAAAACCTCCGCTAAATTAGCAATGTGGATTATTCCGCTGTGGTGACCCCTTGGGGAGAATATGATTGAGCAGCCGAAGGTACATTTGCTGCCTTTGAATTCAAGATGAGTTAGTTTTTTCATGAAATAGTAAAATGTCTCACTTTCAACAGCTGAGGTGTTTTCTATGTTCTTTTGTGAATAAAATATTTGCAGATCATTACACAGCATCCCGACCTTTTTAGAATTGGGGTTGTATAATCTATTCTAGTTTCAGTTTGGACCTCTGAGGCTATTGAAGGAGTCATGATCAGCTCTGCATCCCTGTGAAAGGCTACTCTGCTCATTTTCAGGTAAATATTTTAAGAAAAGGCACTAAAGAAGCAGCTCACCTTGGTCATTATTGTGTGGTTGCTGTTGCGAGGCTGGGTCTTTGAGCAAGGCGGCGTACTTGTGCAGGAGGTTAACCAGCACCTCCAGCAGGCTGAACTCCCGCAGCACGTCGCTGAACACCGGGTCGTGCCTGGCCAGCTTCAGCAGCGTCCGTACAGCCGTGATGCTGCAGGCGTGCGAAGTACTCGATTTGAGCAGCACACTAACACTGAAGAGCTCCTTGCACGGCACGTAGTTGAGGCTGAAGACGACAAACTCCAGCAACTCAAAATACTTAGCCTGAGCCTCGGGGAGTTTGGCC
Source organism: Etroplus canarensis (assembly GCA_015106775.1). Lineage (NCBI taxonomy): Eukaryota > Metazoa > Chordata > Actinopteri > Cichliformes > Cichlidae > Etroplus > Etroplus canarensis. Next base: position 19,954 of record VUQH01008877.1, read on the forward strand.
ACACGCTCTGCAAACTGGGACAGGGTGTGCTGCGACTCCAGGATGAAGTAGTTGGCTGGCTCTGCGGCGTAGATGTTTCCGATGGCATCCAGGAGCATGCAGGCCAGACGGCTTGTTTTGGCCCGCAGGAAGGCATTCTGGAGCACCGCAAAAGCCTGGATGTTACGCACTGTGTGGCCTGGAAGAAAACATGAAACAGAAGAGGTCAGCATGTGACAAAACAACTATGAACCAAAATGTTGAATTAATTTCAAACGGAAAAAAATCCCAGCTGAGGAGTACTGCTACATAACAACGTATAAGGAGAGATACTAAAAGCAATCAAACAAACATTTAGTGACCTTCAGTACATATAACTCAAGTGCCGAGAAGGAACATGAAACTCAAACAAAAAGAACACCCAAGGAAAAAATGACCTAAGAAGACTGATATTATGCAACGTTACTACAGGTACAAATAAAGTTTAAAAAAATCTTTATTTATCTCGGGGCGCAGCCAACCAGTTCACCCTCTGTCTGAAACAAGCCGGCTTAGCTCATCCCTGGTTAAACCTGCTTTGTCCTGATTGGCTGCCCTCGTAAACATAACAGCAGGTGGGTGGAGCTTTTATGCTCACAGCCAGGGCTGTGTGCCTGAATTGAGCATATAAGGATATAAACTCATACTGGCAACATACACCGAAAAGAGGAGAAAAAACTGCGTAAAAGCAAGTGTTCAGAGCAGTTTGAAGCCTGAGCTTTTGGCTCATACGTACACTGAGCTGTGGCCGAATTTAATATCTACAGTTGTAGCATTATAAACAATTATATGAAATATAAGGTTTGCGGGCATTTTTTTATGCACAGCTCTTTAAGGTCCTACCACAACATTTCAATCAAGTCTTGTATTTTCTTCAGATGAAACTTTGCAAACCAAAGCTGTGCTGCCACGTTCTTTATAGAGAGGCCTTTCTCCTGGCAACCCTTCCAAACAAGTCATATTTGTTTAGTCTTTTTCTAATTGTATTGTCATGATCTTTTATATTCAACATGTGAACTGAGGCCTATAGAGTCAGCGATGCAACTCAGTTTGTTTTTGCAGTTTTTCTTACCATCTGACAGTCTGACTTTGGGATAGATTTGCTGGGATGTCCACTCCTGGCAAGATTGTGGCATTGTGTTACACACCTCAATGCTCCAAACCAGCGAACCGCCAAAAGGTCCGCTTCAATAGAAGTGGTCATTCTGGCTGATGATCAATTAATTAAGTGCATTTGACTGATTGCCCCGGCATCTATTTACCCTCTTAATTTCAATGGAAATAGTACGTGCATGCAGTCCTCTCCTTTTAATAGAGTCCTGCAAAAACTTTGGTTTGCTGTATATGACAGATAATTAGGAAAGGTTTCTTCCTTGCTTCAGTTTGCTTTATATATAAAGTAATTTACTGGTCATAACTGAACATTTTGAACCTTTTCAGTAACTTTGAAGCAACGACCTTTTTTTAAAAGAAAGACTGTTCCTTCAGATTCTGCTGAATCACTCCACTGAACTTTCCACAGTAAGACTTCTCCTTTCTCTGACTTCCGTTACTGTAGTGCATAATAAGACATACTTGCTTCTTCAGCATACTTCCTCATCGTTGTCTTAATTTTTTTGCTGGAAGATAGTAAATGACCCTTCGTTTTGGGGCTGGGTAGCTAACATAATCATAAACTATGACTTTGACACACAGGAGGACTCTAAAGATAACTGACACTAAAAGTGCGCGTCAGCACATACCCTGAAACACACACAGCAGTTAAGTGAATGTGGCGGGTTAATTAGGCGTGTAAGCGGACCCTCATACTATGATGGCTCCTGGTAATGACTTTGCACACAGCTGGAACTGTCATTAAGCGGGTAAATACAAGTGTAGCTGCGTGTGCTTATGTGCGTGTGGTGAAACAGGCAAGTTGAGCTCAACTGTGTTAGTGCCAGGATGTGTGCAGTTAGAAAGCGAGCAAGCAGATGGCAAGTGTGTTACCATGAGTGAATGGTGGTGAAGTGACGGGCCAAGTTAAAACAGTACAGCTTCTTCTTTCGGCTGCTCCCCTTAGGGATCGCCACAGCGGATCATCTGCCTCCATCTCACCCTATCTCTTGAATCCTCTTCCCTCACACCAACCCTCTGCATATCCACCTTCACTACATCCATCAACCTTCTCTGTGGTCTTCCTCTTCTCTTCCTCCCTGGCAGCTCCATCTTCAACATCATTTGTCCAATATATCCACTATCCCTCCTCTGCACACACTGTTCTCTAATGTACTCATTTCTAATCCTGTCCATCCTGGTCAATCCCAGGGAAAATCTCATCATTTTCAGCTCTGCCACCTCTAGCTCTTCCTTCTGTCATTTTGTCAGTGCCACTGTCTCCAGACCACAGATAGTGGCAGGCCTCACTACTGCCTTGTAAACCTTCCCTTTTACTCTTGCTGCTATCCTTCTGTCACAAAGCACCCCTGACCCTCGTCTCCACCCACTCCACCCTGCCTGAACTCTCTTCTTCACCTCTCTTGTGCTCTGTCCATTGCTTTAGATGGTTGATCCCAGGAATTTAAACTCATCCACCTTTACTACCTCTGCTCCTTGCATCTTCACCATTCCACCTGCCTCCCTCTCTTTCACACACTCTGAGTACAGAGTACTCTGTCTTGCTTCTACTGACTTTCATTGCTCTTTTCTCCACTGCATACCTCCACCTCTCCAGGCTCTCTTCCACCTCCTCCCTACTCTCACTACAGATCATAATGTCGTCTGCAAACATCATAGTCTACAGAGGCTTCTGCCTGACCTCATCTGTCAACCTGTCCATCACCATTACAAACAAGAAGGGTTTACATCTAAAAAATAAACATTAATGAAATGCCTAGAACTTGGCCGGTATGCCTCCACCTGTGTGACCTTGAACTTCGAGTCTACAGTTTTGTGAAGGTTAACAGATGTTATACCAATTACAGGTTTTAATTACACCGAGTTTAGTAAGATCAACCCAAACAAGTCAGCTCCTCTATTGGCAACAAGATTTGCAATGGAAAGACGGCTTGACAACCCAAAACACTAACAAATGTAGCTGTATACACATTCTGATATGCGAAAGGTCCCAAATGTTTGGATTGCACTCTGGTGCAACAAAAACATGTTCTGTGGAGTGATGAATCACGCTTCTCTACCCAGCAGTCTGATAGACAAGTCTGGGTTTGGCGAATGCCAGGAGAACATTATCTGTCTAACTCAACTGTAAAGTTTAGCATAAGCCGATGGGTTTGTTTTCTTGGGATTGGCCTGGGCTCCTTAGTTCCAAAGAACTGTTTATGCTCCAGATTATCAAGATATTTTAGACAATTCTATGCTTCCAGATTTGCACAAACCGTTTGGGGAAAGCCCTTTTCTGTTCCAATATGACTGTGCCCCAGCGCACAAAGAAAGGCCCATAAAGGCATGGTTGGATACGTTTTTTGAAGAAAAAAATTGAGTGGCCCACACAGAGCCCTGACCTGACCTCAACAAACCCCTTTTGAATTAACTATAGAAGATACTGCAAGCCAGACCCTCTCATCAAACAGCACTATCTGACCTCATAAATGCTCTTCTGGATGAAAGGGCAAAAATTCTCATCGATACACTCCAAAATCTTGCAGAAAGCATTCCCAGAAGAGTGGAAGCTGTTATAGCTGCAAAAGCTCCTTATTACTGCCTATGGAATGGGATACTATAAAAGCTTCTGTAGGTGTAATGTGTAAGTGGCCAAATACTTTTGTCCATGTAGTGTATTTGATACTAAAAAGGAAAAGATGCCATCAACACAATGTGTGTTGTTCTGTAATGTATAAATCATGCGTCATACATTATGGCCATGCTTTTTCTTTTTTAATAGAAATAATCCATAAACTGAAGTCTTTGTTTTGGGTATTATTGTATTTATGTGCATCTATGCAGGTAATGCTTAAGTTTGAGTCCTTGTAAGCATCTACATGTAGGACCAACTCTAACTACAACTGTGTCCATCAGTGAGATGAAAAAACACATAAGGAAAGTCAAATCCTTCTTTTTAAAATACAATTTTATAAAAAAAGCATGAGCCTGTTGTAAGCTAAAACAGACAAAACAGAATAAATGCTGTGCATGGACAGGGTTCAAGAACAAATGTGCAGTCCAAGAAAATTCTCTAAACCACCAAGGACCCCCATTTGCATGAAAGAGGCTTGAGGCATTTATCTCCAGCTGTGTAATAGGCGGCAGAGCTGCCATGGTGTCTGTCAACAGGTTAAGCTTATTGGAATGAGCCAAGCATCAAAGTCATTTCAGGGATTAAGATTTGACAGGGAGATACAGTGGATGGGGGTATAAATGAAGACTTTTCCACAAGTAATTCCTCTCGTGTTTCAGGCCTTCTGGGAAAATCAAGCTGGTGCCAGTGTGTAGGTTTAAGAAGCTGATCTGTGATCTGAAAAATCACTGGGTTGTAAAACAACACTTTATGTATTGTGATGCCAATGGAAGATCCTTATGCAGCAGCTGCAGAGGGACAAAATGTTTTTAGCTGAGTAAAGGACAGTTAACAGTGGCAGAAATCTTTCAATTATCGAGTGTCTTGTCCAAGACAGGGCAGCAACAACTCATCGAGGAACACAAGCAATTTGATTGCAAAAGAAATCCTTGACTGCGAATGCACTGTGTCGATGCTTAATGCAGTAGGCTTCATTCGCTCGTGTGATGGAGGAAAAAGAGAATGAAATGTCTTTTTTGTATAGACTTCTCTCTTTTCTCCATAGCAGCTCTATCATTATGACTGTCTGTTGCTCGGTATTTGTTAGCTCCAATTCGAGAAGCATTTCTGTCGCAGAAGTAGAACAGAAACTCAACAGTGTTACAGGTGTCCCACCATCAGCTAGTGCCTTGGCAGTGAATTGCAGATCAACACAGAAGCACAAATGTTGACTTTGGCCACCACATTGCAGGCTCTAAAGATGTATAAATGAAGCTTGAAATGGATGAAACTTTGTGCATTAATTTGCATCAAATTTAGCAGAGTTGTATTTCAGGATTTTTAAAACAGGTTCAATAGCATCAGTGGCCAGTAACTATATGTTAAAATGGTGTTATTAACAGTTATTATTATTGAAGTGGAGGACCAAATAAAATTAAAATTTCTTGTCCAATTATTAAATTAATCCATGGAATATAACGATTTACCACATTAGTCAATAGTTGCAGCCCTAATCCAAGGACAGTAACAGCACATTCACACGCTTTGACTCTAAAGTAGCGGTGCAAAACTTATGGCCTGGAGGCCAGATCCAGCCTGTTATAGGGTCCAATCCGGACCAGTGGAAGACTTCGGAAAATATGAAGTTTAAAAAAGAAGGGCATACATTCTGGACCTTTAACTGTAATATTTTGATCAGTTTTACAGTCTTTTTACAAAGACATCATCCATAGCATAACTGAGAATTTTTTTTTTTTTTTTTTTTACATTTTACAATAGAATTGTCTTTTATTTTTTACAGAATTTTTTTTTACAAAAAAGCACATTTTTCTGTGAATCCCGAGATAGTTTTTGTTTTTTAATTATAAACTCTTTTATTTATTACTGTGTAAGCCCAATAAGCCTTGCTGGCAGGTTTCTCTGATTTACTACTGCAGCATTTCGTTATAATGTGGAAAAACTGACATATTACTAAACTCAAAGTTCTTTTTCTTAGGACGTCTCAGGGACTGAATGTGTAGTCAAACTTTTTCACAAAGAAAGAAAGAGAAACACTTTAAAGGTGTTTTCACTGGTTATTCGGCAATGGTTTATATCTCTAACCCACTTCCAATGAAACTGGGCTGCATGTGGCACATGATGTAAAGTGAGTTTGACAAGCCCACTCTAAAGTCTTGGTACCTACAAAAGTAATGACAGATTTAAGGATTTAGTAGCTATTGTTGCTACCGCTAACAAACCTTTCCCAGAGGGCTGTGGGAGAACAAATCCTGGTAGCAGGAAGGGAGCTCCAGTTGTCAAGCCGGCAGGTTTCAGCTCCGTCACCCCATATGTGGACAGACAGGTGACCAGGTTGACCAGGTCCTTCAAAGCATCTTTTGATTCGTCTTCCTTGGCCTGTTCCAGTCTGGATGCAGAAGAATAAATTCTATTAATCATCATGCCTCATTATGTAAATACCAAGCCTGCGATGAGCTGTAGGTAGGAAGATCTTTACTGTACCTGAGCATGAGGTCACAGAGGAAAGCATAACCCTGGCACATTCGGAAATCGTCCAGCAGGGTCTGTGACACATCACTGGAGTCTTTGAGGAAGCAGGAGAGTCCAGCAAACATCTCAACGATCTCCAGAGGGGAGAGATCGTCTGACTGCTGCATGTTTTGAACACATGTGGCCAGACATTCCTTCTCTGTAAACAGGGGAGAGGGTGTTAGCGGTAAAGGAGAATCTGTGAGGAATCTGGTGAAGTAACGTGCAACAGAATGTATGGAAAGTATTAAGAATGTGAAGGTTTGTTAGAGCTGGTTCAGTTACATTTGTGAAGTTTTAGTAACATTTGTGACGCTATAAACAAGAGATGCAGACGGCTTCAGAGTTTCTTCTTTAATTCAACATTAAAGGAACTATCTGTGTATTTTCACAGAGACAGTAACAACACTGGCCCAGTTAAAATATGGATGGCATTAAATTATATGTTTTTAATTTAAATGCATAAATCACAGTAAACATCTCACTACAAATTGTAATTATGCAACCCTCTAGAGGTTTACAGTGTGTAATTATTTTTTAATTATTTCAGTGCTTTAAAAATGGTAAAAACCAAACTATTTAAGTTTCCTTTGTCAGTATTCTCACAATGTGGTTTTTGTTACTGAGCCACGATGTAGCATTTATATGTGGACTGGTTCACATTTTCCAATATTTGATGTGCAAAAATGCACACGTCCAGATGTGGTTTGGAAGACCATCTCTTCAAGATGCTAGACAGATGTCCTCCATGTCCAGCACATTTGTATGTACCGTGTATATATTTGACCACGTTGACGCTGAGGCCATGTCGGGAGATGGTGGTGAGCACCTCCCCAGCACTCCTCCTCCAGGGCAGGTTGTGGGGAGGGCACCAGGAGGTGATGGCGCTGAACAACAACTGGAGGTCGTCCTTTTGGGCGAGCTCCTCCGCCGGAGACACAAACGTGCAGAGCTTCACAAGGATCTACACAGAAAGGACAGAAAGGATGTTTTTTGTTTTAAACTCCAGATAAAGACGGCAGTCTGAAAATAAGCCACTTAAATTACCACCGAACAACCCCCCCCCCCCGAGCAAAGTCAAGCCTAAGCCTTTTGACATGAAGATAAAACTGTGCTTGTTATGCATGCTGTTTGATCAAAAGATTCAGCATTAAGGATTTTAAGGCAGGAAGAATTTCCCATCTGTTTATCAGTGAACAGACAAACAGATTCAGGTATTCTTAAACATAAAACCAAATGAACGAAAATGAAAAACTCCTGGTCTGGATCTTTACAGACTTTTCAACAGCAGCTGGTCCTGTCGCCTTTTTACCTGGACGAAGACTTTCTGCAGCAGTGCCCTGCGGTCAGCCAGCGGCAGCTCTTGCTGAGTGTGGCCCTGGCCTGGGGTCTTCTCTTGGCTGGGTGGTGGTGGTTGTGGCGGCTGTGGGGTGGGGCCTACAGGTGCCTCAGCCATGTGGGGCAGGTCAAAGAACAAGTAGAGGCATTTGACCAGTGTGGAGGGCACAGACATGGTCGTCATGCAGTCCACCGTTTTCTGTTAAAGGACAGACAAAAGAGGAAAGAATTTTTTTCAAAACCGAGCTCAGAGGGACTTGATTAAGTCATTTCAGACCTAAAAATGTCTTGTGAGTGTAGCTGTAACTTTATCATATAAATTTATAAATATGGATATAATGATAACTGGCTGCGTGATTTTTTTTGAGTATTTTTTAAAATATGCTGATATAATTTCACCTCAGATGGGAACACAAGCCCCTTTCACCACAGAGGGTTACGTCTAGAAGGGCATCTGGCTTAAAACCATTTTTAGTCCAAACCTTGTACCTGACCATTTTCAGAGGAATGTCCTTTTTGTTTGTTAAGTTCAAACATAAAAAAGGGACCTGACACAAGGAATGAACCAGTGTTGTGCCTATACATAACAAAGAACTAGTTTTAAATTGTAATTTTAGAGACTTTGTTTTTAGCACCCTATCACAAAAACACGTCATTTGTTCCCATTTCTTTAGCTGAACTGATGAAAAATGCCTAAGATTTGACAGTTTGACAGGCATAATATAGCATTTTTGCACCAACAAAGTGATTCTCAAAGATCCATTATGCAAAAAATTTAAGGAAACTGGACAAGTGAAGAAGTGGCAGGCCTAAAAAAACTACCTACAGCAGATGAACAGTATCTGAAAGTCATGTCCTCAACAAATCAGAAGAAACTGAGCAAAGACCTGAAACAGGACTGGAGTGATGCAGCTGGCCCTTCAGTCGATCCATTGACCCTCTGCTATTTACATTTATGAAGGCGTCTCTTGATTGTAGACTTTGACAATTAAACACCTACTTCTTCCAGAGTGGTTTTTTTGACTGTTGTGAACAGGTTTTCTTATCCAAGTAAAGAATTCTGTGATCATCCACAGCTGTCTTCCTTGGTCTTCTCAGCCTTTTTGATGTGGCTAGTGAATTCCTTCTTTTTAAGAATGCATCAGATTGTTGTTTTGGCCGCTCCTAAAGTTTTTGGTCTCCTTCATTTGCATCGACATCTCACCTCATATTGAGAGTTTCAGCAAGCTGCTACTAAATAAAACATCAACACTTGGAATCAACTCCAGAGCTTTTATCTGTTTAAACTGTCATGGAATAACAGGGGAACAGACATCACCTGGCCATGAAACTGTTTATAAGTAAACCATCCAAAAAATCGTCTTAAAACAGTAATACTTCTCTCAAACCCTTAAACGAAAGCTGAAAGTCTGCACTTCAATCACATCTTGATTGTTTGAATCAAAGTCCACTGTGGTAGATGAGACAAAATCACAAAAAAACAGTCACTGCTAACAAAACATACGGCCCTAACTATATATTGTGTATTTCCATTCAGTAGGTGGCAGTGGCTCAGTCTGTTGGTGACTGGTTGAGAACCAGAGGGCTGCAGAGAAACT
>VUQH01008877.1:30609-47846 GCA_015106775.1 Etroplus canarensis
AAAATCCTCTCACACACACACACACACACACACACACACACACACACACACACACACACACACACACACACACACAGAGGACACTGGTTATTTTTTCCCTGTCAGTCTGTGTGCTCTGATATCAAACAGTCACAAAAAAGCAGCCCTTATTAATTTAAATAAGACCACTGGCTGGGCACAGTGTGTTTGTCCAGCATTGCTGACTGATGAATAACAATATAAACGAGCACAAAAGAAAATGAACATTTAATTCATTTAATTCACATATGCAATGTATTCACACTCAGCATGCAAACAAGTGACCAATCACATCTGAATACATTTGCTTAACTGTAGGGTTTTAAGGCACACAGTATGACTGACACGGTACTGTACCCATACTGTGATGCCCACGTGGAGCAGTCAATGCCTTGTTAAATCATGCTAGTCTGGTGAAAGCTGGTAATATTGGACTTTATTTCTGTTCCTTTTCCAATTAAGTGATCAGTCCTGTTTTTTCTTCTGTATATTTTTGTTTGGTTTCATATTTTTGTTGAAGTATGAACCAAACCATGGTTCTGAAGAAATTTTAGACCCCTAGGGCTCAAGTTCTGCTGTTCTTGACTTCATTTTAGTATCTTGAGTTGCAGCTTTTAATCTCAGTCTAAAACACATGCAGCAGACAGCTAAGAAGCAGTGCACTGCTGATGACTGAACCCAGGCAAAATGACAAATACTACAGTTCATGGCAACTATGTTCCTTAACTAGAGAAGGGAAGCACCAGAGACCCTGTATCATATTCTCTCAATATTTAACTCATGATACAATATTATTGCAATTTTAAATATTCCGTAAGGGCCCCGTCACACCATCATGATTTAACAAGTGTATACCCACACATCCAAATTCCTCTAAAATGCTGGTATACACAGAACAATGATGTTATATGGACGTATACATAATGTATCACTAACATATATAGAACGTACTACCAACGAATGCTAGTGTATTGCCAGCGTTCACAACTTGAAGCTCATTTATACCACTTCCCTTAAATGCAGCACAGGCGCCATTTAAGGGTAGCTGTATGTTAGAAACACGTTCAGTACGACTGCAACATGTCAAATACGTCTACAAACATCAATATCTGTTGGAGGCAAGTTCAATATGTTACTCATAGGCTATAAATACATTTTGGGTACCCTAGACATTATCTTGCAACGTGAATCAACGTATGCGTAAAGTACCCATATGGCCCCTTGTATATGGGATGTATGAGCCATATGTAGGCATACGTTGGAAATTTTGAGCATGCCATACTACGATGTACACCAGCATAATTTAGCGTGCCTTCAACTTACCAATAACTCAATCAATGTACGCCAGTGTATTTGCAGATTTTTTCATAAAGGGGCATATGCTTAAAATGTCAAGGTGCAACAGGGGCTTAAACTACTCAGTGTAACAATATATAATAATCCATAACATCTACTGAAATATACTGTGACTTATTACCATCTATTCAGCTGCAAAAGTGCCCTTTTTTCCCCAATACCTGTTTTATCTAAATTAAATTTCTTAGTCTCTTCCTCTCGCTTCAGTCATTCTTAATGATGCAAAACGGGACTGTCAAGCAGACGGACCAAGACTGCCATTAAAATAGGGACGTTAAAATTAACGCCTTGATCCAGATGAATTAATTTGAATGATTCATTTGATTAAAAATTTTAATTAAAATGAATGCATGTGCAGCACACAATGACTCAAAATCCCACAATTCCACTCACTGACACAGATTGGGGCTACAACGCTATCTGGAGGCAGAATCAACTCGAGCAAGATGGATCATACTGGATGGGAAGGTTGAGTACAAAAAAAAAACCAAGACAAAAAATTCCACTGACAAAGTAATTTACACAATCTGCAGGAAGGAGTTTTCATTTCACCGAAGCACTTCCAGCTTAAAGTACCACATCAATGCAAAGCATACATTAGTCGGGGGTTCTCAGTTGCAGGTAAAATTGTACTTAAGAAGCGGTCAGCTATACTCTGATAACGTAAATAACTTAGTCTGTCTCAGCAGCTGTCTAAAAGATGAGTAAGAGGGTCACATTAATATGGATATTTGTTTGATCAAAAAAAGGAGGACATGCAGAGGGTTGGTGTGACGGAAGAGGATGCAAGGGACAGGCAGATGATCTACTGTGGCGACCCCTAATGGAAGCAGGCAGAAGAAGAAGAAGGAGGAGGAGGAGGAGGAGGAGGAGGAGGAGGAGAAGGGGAAGTAGAAGAAGAAGAAGAGGAAGAAGAAGAAGAAGGATTTTTTAAAAAAGAAAGAAAAATGTAGATGGTGTGCTTTGTTTTTTAAATTTTATTTTGCAATCTGCACTTCATACTTGTTATTCAGTTTAAATAAACAAAAACTGTGGTAAGTGTACATATCACCTTCTGGCATGAGTCGTTTTGCCCCCACAAAATTAAACACAATTAATGAAGCTATTAATCATGATTAATCTAAATGAATCCAAAGCTGCCCTGGGATTCATCTGATTAAAACTTTGAATCATCTGACAGCCCTACATTAACACCAGTTTGTATTACAATCTAATCTGACTTCACTGAATGCAAACATGTGGACAACTGTGTGATTACATGTATTTAGAATAGTGCAACTTGTACAGCAAATGTTATGCAACCTCTTCAGTCACTGTAAGTGACTGCACATGTAAGTGAAATGAAAAGGCATATAGTTGATTATTCTACTGCTAAAAAGATCAATTTGTACTTGCAATTTATAAAATAAGACATTAATAATTGATATCCCTGAATCAATACAAGATTACCACGCAAAATATCGCAGTATTATGCCATATCAAATTTTCCCCCACCCCTACTCCTCACGTCTTTGAGAGTAAAAACCTTTGTCAAAACACTTGGCTAATAAGCTAGTTCTACTGTTTACAATGGGAAAAACATCAATGATGGAACAGCTCATCCGCCTCACGATCTATCACAGTTCACAGGTTATTGTAACGTGTGAAGTACAGAAAGAAAGTGATGAGTTGTTTCATTGGTTGGCTGTGTTGCACAAACTAATGATAATTAAAATCCACTGAGAAGTCATGGAGGCTCCCAAACAGTCATAAATTTACCTGGTTCACCATCAAATGAAAGCATGTTAGTTCAGGAATATTAGGGTTGTGTCAGGAAGGGCATCTGTCACAAAACCTCTCCCCAGTCACTAATGCAGATTAATCCACTGTGGCGACCCCTTGGGGAGAATACAAGGGAGCAGCCGAAGGTTAGGCACAGAATGGGAGTCAGTCCAAGTTTTCACATAACATCAGAAGAACACTGCCATCTGGCCAAGTGCCATCTTGCTGCGTCTGACATGGTAAGATTGCTGCTGCAAACTTTTAAGGAAACAGACAGGAAGTCAACATGTTCAGATGGCGTCAGTTTACTGAGTGCGTGTCTGAGAGGGGTCTAAAGACTGGACAGAGTGAAGCCAGAGTTCATCACATGTCTGCAGAGGAAGAGAGGAAGTGTTTGACTCAACAACAGCAACAACAGCAGCGAATTTCTGGTGTGCAGCAGAGCAGGAAAAGCAGACAGTTGACCAGCTGACAGCAACACTCCCCACAAGACCTCCAGAGGAATGCAGGCCGAAAAGTTCAAAAGATGTCTGCTGGCCACAGTACAAGAACAGACAAAAGCAAGAACAAGCTCTCACTGTCCAACCTTAATAAATCTATGGTTTAAGCAAGGAGAGCAAGAAGCTACCATGCTAAGATGCAAAAAAATATGTGGAGCACCACTGAATATTGATAGGACGCTACAAAAACACAGCATTTTTTACCTTAATTTTCTTCATGTGACACGCAGGCGCACCACAGAGACTACAGATAGACTAAAGGAGCTATATAATGATTAATAAACCATCGTGCTTGGGGAGAGTAAGCTGGATTGTGTCAGGTGAGAATTTTTCATTATACTGAAGCTTCTTGGTTCTTACAGTGGTTGATGATATATTCTGTTGAGAGATCAAAGAGTTGAGATGCAAATGCGTCTAAGAGATACAGAATACTTTCATCTACCTGAAGGCAATGTTTGCTATGAACACAGAGCAGTTCCACACACAGGAACAAGGTGTTGCAAACTGTGTTCTTCTACAAACCTGTCCAGAGGAGGCCAACAGGTTGATGGTGGTCAGAAGCATCCAGCCGCGACTCGCCTCCTCGCTCTGGTTCACCTCCAGGAACTGGACTATGGCTCGACTGGCTGCCTCTGGAGGAACAAATGCGCGCACAAGCATGCGGTTAACTAGATTGAAAGTGACAGCTCACGGTGGGGCAGATGGGCTGCTAGAATAATGATCAAATAAGCAACAAATTAATCATTACAGTGGACATGACAAAAGGGAAAGTGTGTGGTTTAGGCTTCTTCATTTCTGCAACTATAATGTGAAAAAATACAAAATAATTTATACATTGAGATGTCATTAGCAAGTGCTAGCCAATGGAAAATTTTATACAAAAGTAAAATAACTGCAAATTTAATCATGTTTCCCAATTCAAAAAAACATATTTAGTTAAAATTTTACACTCATTATATGCATTTGAATTTTTATCTAATCTTTTCAGAGCCTGCTTTCTATTGACTGTAATGTGGTCTAATTTGTCTGTGTCCAAATGTTAAGACAGTTATGTGAGAGACAGTCATGGTACTGATGTAAGTCTTTGAGATCTCGGTAGTTAAATTGTTCCTAATATGTCTAAAATTTGCCACACCAAATTTGACAACTTGGTAACTTTTCTGACTTGTTTTTGAAATGCATGTTGTGTATCTATTGTTATACCCACATACTTATAATTATCAACAACTGAAAGTCTTCTATGTCCAACAACTAGCTCTGGACCTGACTCTCTATTGGCAGACCTTGAAGGAAACATACACAAAGTTTTACTGACACTAGAGTGTAAACATGAATTGCACTGCAGTGTGAACGTAGCCTAAGAGAAAACTATTTCCAGTTTCTGTAGAAGGATACTTTCAAAACCCAAACTGCATCACAGGACGCAATGAGAAGGAAGTAGTATTCAAGTGTGATACTATCTGTTCAGAAATCCATTTTTCTGCTATTTTGATCCAATTGGAGGGATACTGATCGGTCTATAATTACTGACAATTGTGATTTCAATACAGGTGTAGTTACTGTAGTTTTCCAAGCATTTTGAACACACTATTGGTGATGCACCAATTAACAATTTTCATAATAGGAGTAATTAGTGCCTCCTTATAATTTTTGAAACATATCTCATATACATCCTTTGTCTTCAACAATTAAGAGAAGAAATTATTGTATAAACACTAAAGGTTAGAATGGGAGGATCAGTATTTAAAGGAGTAACAGGATAATTTGATCTCTACCATTTTTAATGGAATCCTCTCTGCCCTAAAAATACTGCCACACTGCCTAGGGGCAAGCAGTCATTAGAGAAGAAACATGACAAAAACTAAGTCACGCAGTTTTAGTCACCTTTAAAAGCAGAACTAGAAATGCTTGTGAAAAGGTTTCTTTAAAAATCAATCCACCAGTTGAGTCGAAGTCTAGCTGCTGATTACTCAGAACAAAATTTAAATCTGTTGTTTTTGATGATGAGTACTGATACGTCAGTAGAGTGCATGAGTCATCTACTGACTCAATCCACAGAGGCCTGGTGACCAACTGTAGGAGTGGTTTTTTTTTTAGACTTGTGTTGCCAAATCAGAGCTGTTCTCTGCTTGATAACAACATGTCACATTTTCAGACAGGGACAAGGAAAAGATGGAGAGACATGATAAAACCAGAGATGGATATTTACAACAAAGTGTGTGTGCGCACACATGCATGAAGTGTCTGTTTAATGTCTTTGCTGTGAGGAAACTACAGTGAAAGCTGCCACTACTATCAAAGCTTTGAAGATTTGCTTGCTGGCTCACCTGCAGTGAAGACAAACCTTTCATGTCGGACTGAAGAAGGACTGCATTTGTCCTTTGAGGAGAAAATATGTAACTGAGAGGCAAATAGCCAACAAATAAACTGCAAATTTGTGGGACAGGACCTTAACTGACAAGGAAAATACAACATGCTTGCAAAAATACCTCCTTGACTAATTTTAACTAGTAACAATCTGAGCATCATGAATTTCTCTATTAAAGCACACAAATGGAAAGTAAAAGTTAACACCTGAAAACACTGCAAAACTGACTAGAAGGTGTTTCGCAGTGCAAACAGATAATGACCCAAAACATATTGTAAAGGCAACCCAAGAAGAAATGGGATATTCTTCAATGGCCAAGTCCTGGGCTCAACCTAACAGAGCAACGTTTCAGTTGCTGAAGACAAAACTGAAGGCAGAGACCCACAGACAAGCAGCAACTGAAGGCAGCTGCAGAAAAGGCCTGGCAGAGCATCTCAAGGGAGGAAACATCATTCGGTGACGTCCGTGGGCTTCTGGGCTGTCATGGAACGTAAAGGACTTTTATGCAAGTATTAAAAGCAATCCTTTTATTTAAAATTATATGAGCTTGCCCTACTACTTTTGAGCCTCTGAAAATGGAGGGCTACGTGTAAAAATGGCTGCACTTCCTGAACAGTTAATGCAACTCTTTTGTCAAAGTTCTTGAATTAAAACTGAATGTCTGCAGTGCAATCACATTTTGACTGTTAGATTTTAAATCCACTGTGGTGGTGTGCAGAAGCCATGGGGGATGTGCCACTATTCCAAAACTTATGGGCCTAACTATATATGAATGACATTAAATGATCTTGCTGGCAGAGAATTTAAAGTGAGGAGATAAACTCCCTGGTGTCATCTCCATCTCGTCATCCATTATGTGGGCTCACCTGTGGATTTATTAGAGGCTCTTCGTCTGATCTCAGTCACCATGAGTCGGGAGACCTGGGTGGTGAACTGCAGCAGGTCAGAGAACTTCTCAGTCATGCTACTGGGAGGCGCATTCCCGAACACCTGAAGCAGAAAAATCAGCACTAGATTTTTTTTTTTTTTTAAAAAGGGAAGAGTGTTATAAAAAAGCCAAAGAGACTCTCCAAACAGACATCTATCCATTGGATCCTTATCATAAACTGGCCTACAGTCAGGTCTTTCTAGTTACAGCTGTAATCACATCACGTAGGAACAAGCAGAAGCCATCAAGGTGGAGCTACACCTGCTTATAACTGTGAGAGATTTTCCTTAAATGTCCTACTTTACGGTGGCAGAGGAGAATGCAGGCTGAGCCATTGGGGCAGCAGGTTAACAAAGATAAACTACTTTTCATTCAACAAAGGCTCATCATCTGTTTACTTTTCCTGCTAATCTGACTTGTGAGTAGGCCAGGAGGGCAGTGTCTCGCTGTGCAGGGACCACTTTACCTTCTGATTCTGACATGAATTATGCCACCACTGTGAATCACAGCCAGCGCTGGGCAATTAGCAGACAAGTCAAGAGTCCCTTGGTAAGGCACTTCAGCTGGATGAGCGCACTTAACAAAAGGTGCCTAGAGCAGTGGCTCCAAAACAAAAAGAAAAACTAAAGATATATTGGAAATGCAGACATCATTTCACAGGACAAGGCTACACTTTTTACTTCTGTTCTGTCCACTAAGGCTTTTAATACAAATACAAATAGGTGAAGCTGGCTTACATGATGACCCATTAACTCCAGTGGTTACCACAGAACTGTGTTGTATTTTTAATGGGGAGTTTTTGCAAAAGGAGGAGCTTAAACAGATTAAAAAATATTACATTCTTTGTCTCATTAAATAACAGAGAAAAAAAAATAAGCTGCCTTTCCAGAAAGTTCCTCAGCCTGTGGAAGGACTCTGGCTCCACACTCCTTAATGGCAGGCGGTGATGGCAGTCTCTGTACTGCTTTGCTGGCTTGGTTCAAGTTCATTAAAGTGACCGTCTCGCAGCAGATGTGCAGAGGAGAACAAGAAATGCCACCAACAGCTGCAGTTTGCAGCAGCGGAGTTTTGATTTCGTCTGCATGTGAGGAGGAGAGAATGACTGCATGACTGGCCTTTGAAAAAAATAAAAATACCTGAGTAAAATCTACATGGGAAAGACTTGAAAAAAAATTGTTCAAATACACCAATGACTGGTTGCCATTTCTCTAACCCCTGCGATTATGATTTTTTATACAAGCACTAATGACAGACATGATCAAAGTAGTCAGTTAACAAATGTACAGCTGAGAAAACACTTTGTCTTTTTTTTGATAAACTATGTAAAAACATATCAAACACTGAGTTTCTCAAATGGCCACTTTATTAGGTGCACAGCCCTAGTATATAGCCAGACTCCCTTTTGCTTTTGGAATTGCTGTAATTTATTGTGGGATAGCTTCAACACTGTACTGGAAACATTCCTCAGGGATTTTGGTCCACTGACATGAAAAGCTGCCAGAAGAAGCCATCAGAAGATGGGTACATTGTGGTTGAAAAGGGATCGGCATGGTCAGCATCAATACCCATGTAGGCTGGGGTATTTAAATGATGCTCAATTGGTACAAAGCATGCCAAGAAAATGTCCCCCACAACATCACACCACCAGCTGCGTGACAACTGGCAGGCAAGGCATATCTAATTTTCATGTTGCTTATGCCACAGAAATCAAGACTCATCAGACCAAGCAACATTTTTTCAAACTTCTATTGTCTGATGTTGGTGAGCCTGTGCGAAGTGTAGCTTTGGTTCCCTGTTCCTAGCTGACATGAGTGCACCTGGTGTGGTCTTCTGCTGGGGTTAGACATGTTGTGGGGTCAGAGATGCTCTACTGCAGACCTTGGCTATGACGAATGGTTATTTACTGTTGCCTTCCTATGAGGTCAAAGCAGTCTGGCCTTTGTCCGTTGACCTTGGGTATCAACATGACATTTTCGCTCAGAGAACTGCTGCTCACTGAATATTTTCTCTTTTTCAGACTATTCTCTGTAAACCCTAGAGATGGCTGTGTGGGAAAATCCTAGATCAGCAGTTTCTGAAATACTCAGACCAGTTCAATGAGTGCCAACAACAACGCCATGCTCAAAGTCACTTAAATCACCTTCTTCCCCATTCTGAAGCTCAGTTTGAACTTCAGCAGGTCATCTTGACCTAACACTCTAAGTTGCGGGCTTGTGATTGGCTGATTAAACATTTGCGTCAACAAGCATTGAACAGATATACCCACTAAATTGGCTGTTGAGTGTACAGACATGATTTTTAGAACAATTTGAAGATGAGAGTGTGTATAATTAAATCCAGTTCAGACAGTGTGTGGGAGTTCAGTGCTTTTCAGCGACTTTATCCTCCTTCACAAATGTCTACCAGGTGTTCTCTGGATACTCTTCTTTTTTCATCATCTAATGGGCTCAAGATTTACATCAGCGTCAGTACTAGAGGTAACTGAGACATAGAATACATATCCCTCCATACACAGCAGTCTGTAATATGGCAGAGACAGTAAAAATACGTGACCTAAAAGCTAGTGTGAAAATACTATTTCATTGTGCTCCTTTTAGCTAAATTTAAACCCTAAAGTCAACAAACCCAGACTAGTTAACAGGCTCATTTCCATCACACTGAAGCACTGCTGGAGCAAAATCAGTGAGATGTCCAGTCTTGGCAGGTATGAAAATGTGCTTTTAACCACTGGATTTGAATCTCTGGAATTTCCCCAGGCGAGGTCTCATTTTCAGATGCCATATCAATGCTTCCATGGCATCATGAATGCTTCTGTAGTATCTATTACATCCATGGCCTAAGAAGCTTAATGTGAGCGAAGGAGTGCTAACATCGTATGTGGCACAGCACACCAAGCAACAACTGATCCTTTTTTAACACAGCACAGAAAATAAACACTAAATTTCAAAGCCAGCTTCATCTATCATAGGAACCAAATAAGACGAACTGTAACCTGTCACACTGGAGCCACCATATGTACGAATATCCGTTAATCTGCCTGTTTGGAGCACCTCCAGGTCCCCCCCACCGCCTATAGCGCGCCTTACCCTGTTAAATACAGGAAGCATCATGTAGAGCTTCTCCTCCTGCTCCTTCTGGGTCATGTGGCGAGGAGGGTGGCACAGCTCGGAGAAGAGGCGTCGCAGGTGCATGAGGCCCAGCGCGTTGTCCTGGGGGCTGCACTCCTCCTGCCTCGGCCGCCCCATGATCCTTTTCACCATGTTCATCTTGAGCGGCTTTGTCAGGGCAAAGGCAGCCCTGCAGATGGGAAAGAGAAGATTTAAGACATGGCTCAAAGTAACTCAATAGGTAAAGATTTTGTAAGTCTACATAACTGAAACTCAATGCTCTTTGGTATCAATTCAACTGTGTAAGTAGTCTCAAGTATCAAAAATGGCAAAATATAGATAGATACGGCATTGCACATTTACAGAGTCGTTTCTTGTTTTGCTCCTTTTAAAACAAGAGTATCTAACTCGTGACTTTAGCAGGTGTGAAAAAATGTAACCAAGTACAGCGTCTTGTCTTTGCACAACTTCCATTTGAGAAGTATGACTTTCATGCATCTTCAAGTGTAACAAAAGACTGGTACTCTAAAAAAAAAAAAAAAAGTAGCCTGCTATATTGTGCTATATCAACGCAAGTAAACATTAAACACCAAATTATCTTTTGGGTGACAATGTCTGCCAAATTTATCCAAATTTCCTGTCTACAAAAAAGGAGTTGCATGGGCACTGTGCTGCCAGAGAAACAGTACATCTAATGCTATGTGTGTTTGTACCCCGGAGTCATTCAGGCTCTACTTAATTATAAATTCCATTTTGGAAGTGTTGACAGCCCAATGCACTATTACAACAGTAACACATGTAAAATGCAGAAATAAACTAGGTTTATGGGCATAGAGTGACTTAAACATGAGCAAATACCACAGATTGTATATAAAAGATATCCATATGTCCAATTTCGGGTTGGAGTCTGTCCCAGTTGTCATAGGGCAAGAGGTGGGGTACACCCACCAGTCAGTCACAGGGCTAACAGAGAGAGCAAGGTGACCATTCATGCTCGCATTCACATTTACCCAATTTAGAACTGTAAATTAACCTAACATGCATGTCTTTGGACTGCTCTGTAGCTTTAAGTGGTCTGCTGCTTTGAGGCGGAGTTGCTGTGGTTCCTAAACACCTCCACTTTGCAACAATATCACTTACAGTTAATCATAGAATATCTAGGAAGAAAGAAATTTCACCAGTTGACTTGCTGCAGTGGTGGTATCCTATTACAGCACCACCCTAAAATTCTGTGAGCTCTTTGGAACAAACGTTATTTCACAAATGTTTTATACACCTGTGGAATTGGGGCTGAATTAAACTGGATTCGATTATTAAGAGATGTGGCCCAATACTTTTGTTCATATAGCGTGTATAAAAGATTTACATCACTTAAACCTTGATTGAAGTCTCTCTGGTTTTATTTATGGTCTCAGAGTTGGTGGTGGCACAGTTGAAGAGGGTGAGATTTTGCTATTAGTGACCAGGACAGACGATGGACTAGGAATGAGTACATCAGACAGTTCAGGTTGAGTGGACTGGAGATAAAGTAAGAGAAGCAAGGTTGAAATGGTTTGGACAGGTGCAGAGGAGGGATAGTGGATATATTGGACAAAGGATGTTGAGGATGGAGCTTCCAGGCAGG
Source organism: Etroplus canarensis (assembly GCA_015106775.1). Classification (NCBI taxonomy): domain Eukaryota; kingdom Metazoa; phylum Chordata; class Actinopteri; order Cichliformes; family Cichlidae; genus Etroplus; species Etroplus canarensis. The sequence goes on from VUQH01008877.1 coordinate 42,272, forward strand.
AGGAGAAGAGGAAGACAACAGAGAAGATTCATAGATGTAGTGAAGGAGGACATGCAGAGGGTTGGTGTGAGGGAAGAGGATGTAAGGGATAGGGTGAAATGGAGGCAGATGATCCACTGTGGCGACCCCTAACGGGAGAAGAAGATATTCACTGTATTACTTCTGTTTTATTAAAAAGTACACATCTGTGCAAACATCACTATGCTACATGTTGCATACTCACTTTTCTCCTTCACCTCTGCTCTGATAGGCTGCTAGTCAATGAGAGTATGATGGAAAGCGAAAGCAGAGCATTGTGTGAAGATATTTTAGCTGTAAATGAAGACATTGCAAAACTATGATGTGTGTGGGAAGGCCATTTGCTACTGTGGCAGCACCACCAATTTATACAAACACATGAAGAACCATGAAAAAGCAAGTGATGAGCAGCAAAAGAAACAAAGCAGATAAGATGGGGATCCCTTAGATCCAGACCCCTGGCACAGAGACAGAGGTCACCAGCAGAGTCCTTTCAAGGAGGCAATAAATATCCAGGTAGCTTCCTGTCATGCACTTTATTTGAAAAAAAATTACCTTTCAGCTGCTCCCTTGTTTTCTCTACAGTGGAGTAATCCACACTGTAATTTGGCAGAGGTTTTTACATCTGGTGCAACCCTCCATGGTGAGAGGGGCTTGTATCCACACCTGGAATCAAACCAGTGACCTTTTGGCTAAAAGGCAAATGCACAAACCACTACGCTGCAGGGGACACTTATTAATTTATCTGAACAAAAAGTCAGACTAAGGGACAGAAGAATGTAAGTTTTTTAAAAAAATGTTCTTTAGTAATAATTTTGTAGAGTTATTTAGTGGAAAATGCATTTAGATTGAGCATATTGATGCATACATCTTATAAATCATGACACACTGCTCTCCCCCACATGAAAGTACATAAAGCTGCTTTTACGAGACAATTGATTTGTATTGGTATCTATATCACTGATATTGGAACTATATTTACTCTGTATCAGATCAATACTAAATCTGGTAATACAGCACACCACTACTTTGAGATCAACATCTACATACAGTATTTCCCTTAAGTTTCATCCAGTAACAGCTAGTGGACTGGTTTATATTTACATGCCTTAAATAATATCTGTCCTTGTTTTGACATTTTCTCTTCAAACTAACCAAAAATAATAAAATAAGTTTAAAAAAAGGAAGAAGTAAATATGTAAGGAAGAGCTGTTTTTGCAATAATACTTGATTGAACCCTTTGAAGTTCAACTCATCATTTGTGGTAACCCTACCCCTACAACTCTATTTTGGAGAAAAGCTAAACTTACTTTTATTTTTTTGCAAATAGTTTTTGATGTGTGTCACTTTGAGTGATTATTTTCTTTGTCTCCTGATTGCTCAGACTTGGGAGAACAATTTAATCAAAATAATTATTATACATTCTGATTGCCTTGGGTTAAAGCTAGGGTTAGGGTTGGGGTCAAGACTGATGATGGCATAGACTCCAGAGAGGGAAAGCTTGTTTTAAAGCACTACCTCAATGCTGCATTGCAGAAATAAATATGCAACATATATATGTATATATATATAGATATATATATATATATATATAGGGTAAATGTTCACGCCATGGCATTTCTCTGTTAATACGAAAATCCAGTTGGGACAAAGCACATCAAGCTTTGTGGTGGAAAAAGAATAAATGTCTTAAATCATCCTCTGTCTGAAACAAACTGTTTTGGCTACTGTCTGTTTAAGCCACCCCCTCTTAAACAGTAACTATTACACTTGCTCTCATTATCTTCTTACTGTGGGACATAACAATTTAGTCTTTCAGTCACAAGCTGTTGTCTATATCTGTTCCTGTTAATAGGTATTCATAGTTACTTACTCCACCATGAGAACTGTAAAGTTTCAAGCACACCATTAGAGCTTGCAATTCTCATCCTGTAATAAAAAGGCAAAATTGGTGTCCATCAGTTTGTGAGCTGTGTGTCATTGTTGACTTGTTTTCAGCCCAGTACCTGTCCCAATTCTGGTATGGATGTACATGTATTCTTCACTGTACATGGTGTACATGGGAAATGCTTTCATGGAATGGCATGTTGTCACTGAGTGATTCTCTTCCCTCGTGATCACTTTTAACTCATTTTACACATAAAAGCTTGCAAGTCACCAATTACAAGCATAAATGGAAAGAGCATCTTAGCACCTTTAAATATGTCTTTTATCTTCATTGAAACAATCACAAGCCATTTGGTCCCACTATGAATACAGGACACACATTTCTGTGTATAATGTTACTTATAGCTTAGTGTTCTAACTCCTCAACATTGCCCTTTATTAATGAACCGCCTCATGTTTTAGCTTCAGCCTAACTACAAATCCAGCTTTATACTGCACTGGAAACTGAGCATTTACAGCAATCTGAAGCCTGTGATTTGGGGATGGCCTCATTATTTGAAATGCCAACTGGGTTTGAGATGAACATCTACTATTTGAAAATAAGGAAAAGCATAATACAAACCCTTCTTCTATTAAAGTTGGAATAGTTTCCAAATGGAGCAATATTTAACAAACAAAACCAAATGTATTTAACTGACAACATTACAAAAGATTTTTGGTAGTTTTACTGACCAACTCAACTATATTTCCTAGATGCATAATATTTTAAAATGATTCAGAGAATTTGAAGACATAACTGTAAGTAGCAGGCAAGGTTCAAAACTATTTCATGAATGCACTTGATGTTTAAGTGATCAGGTGACACTGCCTGAGAAACTGTCAAGCTGCTGTGACAAATAGAGCCACCTGTGCTTGGGAGTACTTCAGAAAACCACTGTTACTTAACACAGTCCATTGCTGCATCCAGAAATGCAACTTGTAACTGTATTACTGTATGCAAGGAGAAAGCCAAACATCACCTCTACAGAAACGCGGCCAAGTTCACGTTCCAGCTTGTTTTCAGAACAAAATTGGGATAAAGTCCTCCGTACTAAAGATGCAAATGACCATCCAGACTTTTATCGGTAAAAGGTGCAAAATCAGTCATTGGTGATGGTACGGGGATATATCAGTATGGCTGAATTGCATATATTGTTAAGGCAGCATTGACTCTGATGCATATATTTTTTTATCTTAGAGAGACATATGCTCCCATCAAGGTGATGTCATTTCCTGGGACATCCATGCTTATTTCAGCAGGACAATGCTAGACTTCATTCTACATGGGCTACAGCATGGCTTCATAGATACAAAGTGTGTGTGCTTGACCATGGCCTGCTATCAGTTTAGATCTATCTCTTAATGAAAATGCATGGCACATCACAAACAAGAGAATCTTGTAAAGGACCATGGACTGCTGAGCAGCTGAAGTGTTAAAGAAAGAATCGATAAGATATCCCATTTCAAAATTTTAATTAGTATCCTCAGTTCCAAAACTACTAAATCAAATCAAGTTTTATTGTCATATACACAGTAAGGAAACATGTCTCCCTGTGCAATGATATTCTTACTTTGCTGTCCACAGTGAATGCCAATAATATACATTCTACATATGAAAATAAAAATATACAATATAACATACAATAATTTAAAAACAATTTTGAGAGTAACATGTAACAAAAATAATTAAGAAGTGCCATTAAAGCAAAGGTGATGTAACACAATGGTAAACATGCCAGGCGTCAAATTATTTTTTTCAGTAAAACTGTAAAAATACTTTTGTTGTACTTTTGTCAGTTAAATAAAACTTTTGCATCAAGCAACATATCATATATTTTAAACTAACTTTTCTGGAGATGGGGTTTGTAACTCTACTTTAAGGTTCATTTTTATTAATTAAATACAAAGTCACCAAATGTATAAATAATGCTAAGCCTGTCAGCAATTAAAATTTTCCTTTGAGCTTTTCATTAGCTGAAGAAAAATGTCTCACCTATATTTTATTGTGCCTCAAGGCAGAAAACACCTATAACATTCTATATATACATATATATACATTTTTTATATATACTACACAACACGATAATATGCTATTCTACTGTACATACATGTTTCCAAACCTAATGCTACGGTGTGACGATGATGGTTTACTCACAGACTAGGTGTTCACTGCGTTGTCTGTGTCTTGTGCTTTCTATGCATCTTCCTCTCTTTCTCTAAGAGAATCACATACTGTTTATGGTGCCATCTTCATTGTCTCTTATTAGAATATTCATGCCAATTAAAACCCTGCTCCTAAAAATAGACTACTATGATTATGTTGGCAGGGAACAGAGATCCTGTATGAAAATTAGCTGTGTATTAATAATGAAATGAGTGCAGAACATACAGTTTATTCTTACATTAGGTTACTCATTTAGGTTGGGCTGGTTGTTACTGCTCAGAGGCTGTTTATAAGGTGAATTCATAGCACTTCAGAGGAAACTAATTGAAAACTCTACTCAGGGTCTCATCAAAATGGAAAATGGCTGTTTCTAAATTAAGTTAAGGAGATTATGTGTGTGTGTGTGTGTGTGTGTGTGTGTGTGTGTGCATACACACGTGCCAAAAATGTATCAATTTTGAAAACATAAAACAAGTGAATACTGCTTCAATGAATATCTTGCAGAGTAGATTTTTTTTTCTTTTGCTTTAATTCAAAAAGGAATGCAAAGAGACATTATCTAAATCAGTGTCAAACATATGGCAAAAAGTCTAATGTAGCCTGCTGGATGGCTTTGGAAAAAAGTTAAAACTACAAAGGAAAAGGTCATAAATTTAGGCCTTTTAACTGTATTTTTCCCATCAGTCTAAATATTTTATTAGCTGAAAAAAATGTCTTTGATTTACAGTGAAGCAGAACATGTATGTGACAAACGTGTATATAAAACTGCTTCCTGCACAGTGTGCAAATTCCTTTTGTTGAGTGATGTTGAGTGTTGTGGCTGGGTTTTGTTTACACTCAAGCTTTCCAATGAGAGGGCAAATATGATCCATCTTGATCAAGCTGATTCTTTCGCCAGATAGCGTTGGAGCACCAATCTGCAGCAGTGAGTGGAATTGTGGAATTTGATTTTGTGCCGTGCGTGCATTAACTGTGTTATCACCACAGCAGATTTATCCACATTGGTAATTTGCCAGAGGTTTTATGCCGGATGCCCTTCCTGACACAACTGTCGTGTAAACCCCTACACTACGGGGACACTCCTAATAAAAATATATAAAAAAAATGTCCCCACTCATCCTATGTGCGGTCTTTTTGTCCTTCAAGCTCGGGTCCTCTACCAGAGGCCTGGGAGCTTGAGGGTTCAGCGCAGTATCTTAGCTGTTCCTAGGGCTGTGCTCTTCTGGACAGAGATCTCAGATGTCGTTCCTGGAATCTGCTGGAACCACTCTCCCAGTTTGGGGGTCACTGCCCCGAGTGTTCCGATTACCACGGGGACCACTGTTGCCTTCACCTTCCACATCTTTCCTAGTTCTTCTCTCAGCCCTTGGTATTTCTCGAACTTCTCGTGTTCCTTCTTTCTGATGTTGCCATCACTTGGGATTGCTACATCTATCACTATGGCCTTTTTCCTCTGCTTGTCCACCA
>VUQH01008885.1:17081-34893 GCA_015106775.1 Etroplus canarensis
TAAAAAAACCTTTAAAAAAAAAAAAAAATTTGTATAAAAAAAAAATTTTTTTTTTTTTTTTTTTTTTTTTTTTTTTAAAAAAAAAGGAAAACATGCTAGATTAATTTTCATGTTATTGTGCACCTTTAACTAGTGGCTTACATTTGGAGGTCGTCCCTAGTTTCTACACAGAAGGCGCCCAATGCTTCTAGGATTTCAGGTGGGCAGAGAATGAGTTTACCAGCAGAGTTCAACAAACAAAGCTTCAACAATTCAACACAAGTATAAACCCATAAAAACAGAGGGTCACACAGCCACATAATGTCAGATATTCATCATTTATATCTTTATATAAATACAGATGTTTTGCTATTTTTCAGATCAAGATTTGACAAAACATAAATTCGAGGCCCTGTTAATGATTAATAGGTTTGAAAATGTTTTTGGTTTGAGTTCCTCAGTGAAAACAGGCATCTGGTTGGGGCCCTTTCACTTTATGAGTTGTGAGCAGTTTCACAAAAGACTGATTTCCCCCTCTCAACTTCCCAGGTGGTTTCATTTTAAATAACTGTTTGAGCTACAAACAGGAAATGGATCTTAATAGTTCATAAAAATAAATATTGTCCCTCAACTGCTCAGTTTTGTCTCATGCTTCATGGAGCCACTTCTGCAGAATGATTAATTTTGGACATTTTAAACACAATTTGCTGTAATACTTAAAAATCCTCTTTTGATGGACTAAATGTGTTTGATATTTTTATTCAAGCATAAGATCTGAGTGCATCTTACACCACTTCTCAGAAGTCCAAACCAATCTGTGGGTCAAGAGATGTGCTTTGTGCAAGCCACTGTGGTACAGATTTTGGACTGAGAGGGCTAATGGGTGGAGTCTTACATGTGTTGTCCTGAAGTGTTTTCGATGGCTTTCATACATCAGTTCACTTTTTGTAACTCTCACGATTTTCACATGAGTCCCATGTGATCAAAACCCCTCAAGTGACTTAAATATGTGAACCAGAAATGGCTACTCTGCTCACAGCAGACAAATGCAAGCACCTCTAATGGGTCAGTAGAAGTGATCAAAGAAAATCAACAAATCAAGATAATAAAAGTCTTGCTTTCTTAGTATTATTTTCAGTGATTTCTTTTTGTAAAATTGGAGTCTGATCCTTCTTGTGTGAATCAAACTGGAATTACACCGTATAAGTGAAGAAAAAATATAATTTACATCAAAGTGTAGTGTCAGTTAAAATCCTGATGTGTTATTTCAAAGACTAGGTCAGCCAGATCAAAAGACATACATTTTTATTAAGTCTGACACATTGACTGGCTGAGTGTTCTTATGCACAGTCACTTGTAGCTGTTCACTATAACCTAGATTCCGCAACTATTACTCATTACAAGACTGTCATGAGTAATAGTTTTTGCAATAAAGACAATAAACTATAGTCACAAAGGCCCTAGTGAGGATTGAACTCACGACCCCTGGTTTACAAGACCAGTGCTCTAACCACTGAGCTATAGAGCCTTCAGGGGCTGAAGTATGTATGATATACAATATTATCATAACAACAGATTATCTTGAATTAGACATACATCAAGGATTATGGAAAATATATTGAATCCATTAAATGGGGAAAAAAAAACTTTAAAATCATTTTTGTCATTTATAAAGTGTTGTGCAAAAGTCTTGAGCCGCCATATTTTGCTTCCAAGAAGCCAGATTTTCTTGTCATTTTAAAAAAATGGTCTTGAGCAACAGTTCTCCAGGCTTTCTGAAGGTCTTTCAAAGTTTTTCTTTGGACATCAGCAGCTTTTTCACTCATTTTCAGTTCAATCTTTGTGCCTGACTTTTCTTAATTAAAAAATAGGAAACTGGACATGTGGAAGACAAAAGAAGAAAAGTGGAAGGCCTAAAAACAACTACAGCAGATGAACAGAATCTAAAAGTCCTGTTTTTAGGAAACAGGGAAAAAATCCAGCAAAGGCTTGACACAGGACCTGAGAGATGCGTCTGGTCTTTTAGTGGATCTGTCTACTGATTGCTGAAGTCTAATCTAAAATGGTCTCAGTGGAAAGGTGGCTATCAAGAAGCCATTCTTAAGGAATAGAAACAGGGAGAAAATAATAGGGTGTGCCAAAAAAAAACACAAGAACTTGACTGAAATTCAGTGGCAGCAAGTCTTATGGAACTTTAAACAACCCCATCCACTTGCTGTTTAACACTTCTGTTTGGAAAGCTTAAAGTGAAGATGGCCTCAGACAGAGGAGTTGAAATGGGTTATTTCAGTGGATGACCTGAAGGGCTGCACCAAGGACCAGTATAAGACTGTTTTTCTTCTTCATTTGGCTGCTCCCTTTAGCTGATCATTTGCTTCCATCTCACCCTGTCCCTTTACATTTTCTTCAGTCACAACAACCATCTGCATGGCCTTCTTCACTACATTCATGAACCTTCTCTGTGGTTTTCCTCTTTTCCCCCTCCTTGGCAGCTTCATCTTTAATATTCTTTGTCCAGTATATCTACTATTCCTCCTCTGTTCCTGTCCAAACCATCTCAGTCTTGCTTGAGCTGTCCCTCTGATGCACTCATTTCTAAGCCTGTCCACCCTGCTCACTCCCAACGAAAAACTCAGCATCTTCAACTCTGGAACCTCAAGTTCCACCTCCCATCTTTCTGTTAGTGCCACCGTCTCTAGCAGGCCTCACTACCATCTTGTAACCCTTCCCTTTCACTCTTGTTGCACTATCCTTCTGTCACAAAACACCCCTGACTCTCATCTGCACCCACTTCACCCTACCTGCACTCTCTTCTTCTCTCTTGTGCACTGTAGTTGCCTTGGGTGGTTGACTCCAGGTATTTAAACACATCTATCTTCACCACCTTTTCTTTACCACCTCGCTCTCACTGGCACATGTGTATTCTGTCTGAGGTCCAGTGTTAGATAAAAGAGGATTATTTTGATGTGTAATAAACTGTGAATGTTGTAAAGTGCTCACAAAGTTCAAGAACATGGAGAAATATGGAGCTGGAAATGAGCATAATAGGTCCACTTTAAACCCTTTAAATGAATGACACTAATGCAAAAGTGTGCAATGTAATGTGTGAAATGTGGTTGCCTGAAGTTTTAAACAGGAGGCAGAGTTGTCGAAACCACAACTACAACATCTTCCTGTCAGAATACAGCAAGCATACATGAGTAAAAAAAGAAAGAAATTACTACATATAAATGCCTCTAGATTTAGTTAAAATAACTTTTTAAGTCAACAGCAACGTAACACAACTGTTAGGGGGCAATTGTGCAACACGGCCATCTAGTGGCCAAATAAGGAACGCTTTATTTTTAATATAAAGCAAGTACAAGCTGGTTATACTTATGTGTCCCATCAACTGTGACGCAGATAAAAAGCCAATATGTGGATTACTACTTAGTACTTGATGGCACACATTGAAAAAAATGGAATTCAAAAGGATTCAATTCAATACAAGGTTTATGTTTCATGCAAAAATAACTGTAGGTCGAAAGGTAGGAACACACACACACACACACACACACACACCTACACACACAAGAGTTCAAACTAAGCAATAAATTAAAAAATGTCTACAATACAGTTATAGATAGTATCAGAAGGCGCTCTGTATATCGTAAAAATCACCCTACCTAACACAGACAGGAAGAGGCCTGTGTTTCTAGGTTGCAAACACACACACACACACACACACACACACACACACAGGCAGGTCCGTACCTCCTGCCTGCTCGTCATCATCAGCAGTGACAGGAAGCGTCTAACACCGCTTTTCTTTTTAGGTCGCGGGCTTGGATGCTTTATTTGCGCAGCTGCAAATATTTGAAACGCACCTTAGAAAACACTGTAACTTCGTCCGCTTTTTAAAAAATTATCCAGCCTTCAACTTGAATTTTTTTATTTTTATTTTTTAAAGAAAGGGGGGAAACTATTATAGCAGATAAGCTCGTCTGGATAAAACCTGCTTATTCCGAGCTGGAGATGACTTCTGGAGGTTTGGGGCTCACCGAGGGCCTGGATCAAGACATTAACCAGGAGGAATTAGACTTTTCCGACCTGTTTCTGTATAATCCACCTGGAGATGAGTTTCCTGTCGGCTGTGATAAAGGTGTGTATAGAGAAGTTATATCTACAGTTTCCCTTAACATAATACCTTATTTTAAAAAAAAAAACCAAAAAACAATATTTTCCGATTTTATTATGACTACTCCACGTTTCTCTCATCTGAGAATGTGATTGTGATGAAGATGATTTATTTTATATTTATGAACATGGAGCAATCAAGCCCTGATGTTGCACACAATACAGTCATGATCCTTTCGTTTTCATTTAAGGCGGTGAACTCAATCCCTTCTCTCTATTTTTGAATGAAAAGTAAACATGCTGTCTTTTTCACAGTTTAGAGGAGTTTAAATTAAGGATTTCTTCTTGCTGCATGGATGTTTGTGCTTTACTGTGCTAAACTTTGCTGAAACAGAAAAGTTTATTTGAAAAGTATCTGCAATGAGATTCTTTTTTTTTGGCATCCCATCAACTTCAAAAGCCAAACACATTGTTCAGTATGATGATAAGAATGACTTAAGCTGAATTTTTAAACATGTAATTTCCAGATTACACTTTCACATGTTCAGGAATGATGATGATTTTTTTTTAGTTTTGAAGATGATTGACTTTAGTAGCTTTGTATGATTCCAAGTTCAAAATAGCCCTTATTTATTTGTATGCTGTACCTGAGATGTTACAGCATCTCAGTTCATTCTCAGTCTGAAACAAGATATTTTATTGTCTTTAGTGTCCCTTTAAAACCAGCTTCCATTAATCCAACTTTTTTCTGGCTGGCTGCCCCTGGCAAACAGAAGGTTCCAGCAGAAAGTTGGTGGGGCTGCTGCACTGGCTATGTTTAAGTCCACTTTAACTTACCTCTTGGTAATACCAGCGGTTAAGTAGTCAGATATTCTGGACCTGTGTGCTGAAATTTATCCTTTCTTTGGTCAATGACAGATGACCCTGGTGCTCTCCTTGGCAATGACAGTCAGCCTCCTATGCTGGTGGTCAACCATCAAACTGCGTATATCTCCGCCTCCAACCAGCCAGCTTCTAACCAGGACACCTCCTCTCAAAGCCCCAATACAGAAAACCTGTCAGGGGCCGTGTTTGATGCACTGGGGCTGACGTCAAGGCCCGGCAACATTCCTGCTCCTAGCCCCAGGATTGAGATCACTCCGTCAGGTGACTCTCTCAGCTCTCAAACCCTAGAGCCGAGCCCTGGCACTAAAGCCCGGGGAGCCTACAGGGAGTGTGTTAGCCCTGCCAGCAGTAACTCCTCCACAGGCTGGGCAGCGGAGACATACTCTCCCTTGGCTTCCCCGTGTGTCTCACCATCAAATATGGGTAGCTATGGTGTGGGGTTGACTGCCTTGGACCTCTGCCCAGGCCTGCAGGGCATCCATACTTCTTCCACCCACTCCTCTCCAGGAGCCTCGCCTCGAAACAGCATCACAGATGAGACCTTTCTCCAGCCGCAACATCAACGCACTACCTCACCACTCCCTCACCAGCGTTCCCGATCTGTCTCACCACAAAGAGGCAAGCGCTTCTATAATCAGACCCACTCCTGTCAAGAGGGCACTCCTGTCAAGCAGCGTTCCCGGAGTCCTAGCCCAATCCCATCACCCCACGAGCAGCAGGGATCCTACTACTTAAATCAATACCAGGCCCAAGCTGAGTTTCAACCCCAAATTCAGAACTCAACCCAGGGCGCAGAAGAGATTCTGAACAGCCTCAGTCCTGGAAGGCCCAAAATTCAGGACTGTGTGTACGGGGAAGGTTACGACTGGGCCATTGAGCAAGAGAAGATGGGCAGGGGTGGAGTTGAGATCAAACCTGAGACCTTCTTCATGCTCCCGACTGTGTGGCCTCCTTCTCATCCAGTCCATCACAGTGGACGATCCACATTCAGGTGTTATGTTGTCTTAATTTATTACTTACAGGCAATTGGCGTCCTGATGTTAACAACTAGTTAGTTTGATAAGCTCTGGTACTATGGCAGAACGCTTTCAGTTTTAAAATCTGCAATTATAAATTTATCCTCATATTCTTTTTTCTCTCCACCTTTCTCTCAGTGGTCTATCATTGGCTCCACTTCCTTCTTTAGAGTGGTTGTTGCCCAGTCAGTCTGGCCAGTATGAACTACTGATCCAACAACAACCCAGATCACATCACAGAGCTCACTATGAGACAGAGGGCAGCCGAGGAGCTGTCAAGACACCAAATGGAGGGCACCCAGAGGTTCAGGTATGGAGATATATATTTAAATAGAAAAAAGCAAGAAAAATATAAGCACAACAGATCTACCCGAGAGAAAACTGTACAGGGGGGTAATAGATTGTAAATGTGAGGCGGTATTTCCTGGATAACATTTTTATGTAAAGCTAACAGCCATGCAAATGAAGAAAGAATCTCATATCACGTCATTGGTCCCACAGTGCTGATTATTAAGGGATGCATTGTTTTAATCTGGTAAAATAAATACTTACAAATCAAGTGTACTGAAATACCATGTAAACATTCACACATGATCTGCTTTATTTGGTGCTTCAGTGGGTTAGATAATAAGCCGTCATTACTGGTTTTCCCAGTCATGTTAAACAATAGACTATGCAAAGCAGTGTTCTTGCTTTGCCAGTTTGCATGTGGCATCATCTTCAGAGAGACAAGGGATTTATTATGTAGTGTAACTGTAAATATGTAGGGTTCCCAAAAAGAATTCACTTTAATAGTCTTACAGCTGATCTAGTTTTAACTGCTTTGTTACTTTCACCAGCTTCGTGGGTACCAAGGTACAACTCCACTGGGGTTGCAGGTCTTCATTGGGACAGCCGATGAGAGACTCCTGAAACCCCACGCCTTCTACCAGGTCCACCGCATCACTGGGAAGACTGTCACCACACCCAGCATGGAGAGGATGATCAACGGGACTAAATTGTTGGAGATCCCTCTGGAGCCAAAGAACCACATGAGAGTCGTGTGAGTAAAACGAAGACTGTGGGGTTTCTCAATTATACATCACAAATGCTCAGAGTGTGTGGCAACATATCACCACAAGTCAGTCGCGTGTGACCTCATGCTTATTAAGCAATCTGAGAAGACCACTGTAGTGATTTAGCACTTATAGATGCAGAGATACACTAATGTGAGATGTCAGTGCCACATGTTTTCTTTTGATTTTCCACTGTGTTACATGCTTTTTCAATACTCGGCCATGAAGGCCATGGCTGCTTTCATCTCTTTCCCTCCAAAATTGCTGTTGCTGCTCACTGAAATATGAAATGCACCACTTCCTGTGTGCCAGTGAGTTTTTCCAAGAAAGACTCTAGGTGTTTGCAACAGCAAACAGAAAAAAATTTAAAATTGTGATGTATTATGAGTCACTGACAAACAGAAGCAAAGAAGAGAGTTTTTCTGTCATAATGACCGACCGCTACTTCATCTGTACAGAAATGGTCTATTATTTGAAACAGTCACAGATTACGTCAGCTAAATGTGGGATTCAGTGTGAAAGGAGACAGCCTTGTGGATTTTGAGGAAAAAACAAGGTGACAGGTTTGCTAACAAAGAATTTTGGAATCATTAATTTTATTCTATCTGCTATTTCTTCTCTTTCATGGTACAGGATTGACTGTGTAGGAATCTTGAAGCTGAGAAATGCTGACATTGAACTAAGAAATGGTGAGACAGATATTGGACGTAAAAACACACGTGTGCGCTTGGTCTTTCGCGTCCACATTCCTCAACCTGGAGGTCAGCTCGTGTCTCTTCAAGTGGCCTCTCATCCTATTGAATGCTGTAAGAAGTTTTTATTTGCTTAAGAGCTACATATTTCTTTAAGGATTATGACTATAATGATTGTGACCGTAGACCTTTTTTTGTTACATTATTCCGTGCTAGCTCATGGTGGCTGATGTTAGTAAATGCTGGTAAACTTTAGATAGATTTTACAGTGCAATTGATATTACTGACTTTTTTTGTTGACTTGGATTAAGTTATCAATTAACATTATCATGTAACTATCACTGGTGGATGTAGTGGCAGCTGCTCATCCAAAGTTATTAGCCTTAATTTGAATGGCTGTAATGGCGGTCAATACTGCAACTGCTCTGAAAATGTCTCTACTATATGTTATTGTTATTATTTTGATGTGAATGGGTATACATTGTTCGCCTTTTTGCAGCTCAGCGTTCAGCTCAGGAGCTCCCTGCAGTTGAGAGGCAGGATCTGGACCAATGCTCTGTACTCGGTGGTCAACAAATGGTCCTGACTGGACAGAATTTCACATCTGACTCCAAGGTGGTATTCTCAGAAAAGACACAAGGTGAGGAATATTTTTAATTAGTAAATATCTGGCCATGGCATGTTGGATCTTCTTAGGTCTACCCTCTATAGTACTGTAGAAGAGCCATCTAAGCCTGAATGTATCAGAATCAGAATAAAAAAATCAGACTACTTTATTAATCCCAGGGGGGAAATTGAAAAAGATGGATATAGCCACTGTGACACTCTACACTGATTGTGAAGCCAAATTTCTAAGCCTCCATATTAACATTTTGGCAGTCACTATAAATGTAAAGCCTTAATGTTTGTTTAAATAGATGAGCTCTTTAAAAATTATCGCTTTCACACTTGCTATGAAGGGGTAAAATCAAGACCAAAGCAATTTTTTTTTTCTATGAGGTTGCAATTATGCTTATTTCTGCTGTAAATTTTGTGACTCTCTCAAAGAACTTTAGTCTCAGGTTTATTTTTTTCTGTCCCAGAGGTCACCACTTTATGCCCCCACACACGATACTATTGTACTTGAAATAATAGTTTGACATTTTGTGAAAATTTGACTTTACTGTTGTACTGTTTATTGTTGTTACCACAACCCGTCACATAAAACCAAGCAATGAAAAAAAAAAACTAGACCAAATCAGTCCAAAAGAAACACTAAGCTCAATACAGCTCATCAAAACATCATTTTATTGCACTCAGAAAAGCCTAATAAGTTGGGTGTGTATGACCTATTGTTGGGGCAATTACTGTATAGCCCACTGTCTTTATGCTAAGCAAATAAGCTTCTGTTAGTGGCTTTATATTTACTGTACAAACATACAGGTGTTAGTGAAATAAATTATTCCTAAGTCAATGCAAAACTGTGACAACTGATCAGGGGAGTGAAGTTTTATATAATCTAGCTATTTAAATTTGAATAAGATTTAAAGTTTTGCATGATTAAGGGTAAGGAAATCACAGAGTGGACAAAGCAAGGAAATAGATCATCTAGATGAAGTGAAGTAATACTAGAGCTGAACTAAAACAACAAAAAAATTACTGTAGTGAGACTCGGAGTTCGTGGAACCCAAATGCTAACTGGATGTAAACACCCCTGCAGTCTATAAATAAACCTTTGCAAGCCAAGCATGTTAGTCTTAGCTGATAACTTAGACTCCACCCTCTTATTTAAACATGGGCTCTTCTGACTCCAAAAACACAAGAGGGTGAGGCCAAAATAACAAACCTGTGGCTTTAAAACTTTATTTCTCAAACTGGTTGGCATCACTGTCACTATTTCCAGCTTGTGATTGGTGTATATTTGGACTTTAAACTTTTCTAGGATTAAAAATTGACCCAGATGTTTGCGTCCTGAATACCCTGTTGCTTGAGTGTGTCCACCTACACATGTAGTATTTGTATTTTTAGATTATTTGCATATCACCCAGGCAATATCAACTTTCAGTGACGCATATCTTCCTCCAGCCCCCACATCTACCTTTGAGAAAATTAGTTTAAACTTTTGCTGGTTTGCTGGCAGTGACAACTTTTATTTACTTCTAAATGGAAATTTCTCACCTCATCACTGCTCCTCCTGCCCACACAAAATTGTAGAGTTACATTGTTTGAGAGCAGGATGGGTACAACTGACTGCATGTAAAGCCTCCTTGTTGCTTGGCGTGGGGTTTTATGTAAGAGGATGTGGTTAGACAAACTGATAAAGACTCAGACCCAGAGCAGAGGCTTTGTGTTTTTCACTGTGTGGGTAGAAAAGAGAAACAGCAGGTAAAAACTAAGATGGGAATGAAACACTAAACCAGACATAAAAGAGAGACCTGTTTTCCACTGTCGTGAAAAATGTGCTTACTTACTGTAATGTAAATTAGAGACATTAATGATATCATCTGATTCCTTGAAACAATATTTCCAATTTATCAAACATGCCGAAATTGTTCAGCTTTATATAAAGTAACATCTTATAAAAAGCTAAACAAGCCTTTGGATAAAGACTGAACACAGTGAGAAATCGCTAACCTGGTTTTGTAAGACAATAACAATATTTGCCAACAAGTACCTGTAAAGCCATCAAATAGTCAGACGCATAAGCAACAGTCTATTTTGGATTGTGCTAATCAAATATATAATGTTATCTGTTGAGCCTGTCATTATCACACGGAGCGAGGCAAGCTGCTTAACCCATATGCTGAGCTAAGTCATGCTTAAAAAAGCAAGGCGAGAAAGCTCACAAAATGTATTTTTCAAAACAGTCAAACAATGATTTAAAGTCCTCCTGTATTAACACTTGCAAATCTGTCCTTCTTCTGCTTTCAGATGGACAGCAAATCTGGGAAGTTGAGGCCACTGTGGACAGAGATAAAACCCAAGCTGTATGTTAACTTCCACTTATTTTTATGGACTCACGAACTGTGATGTACATTTTGTAAGACATATATTAAAAGTCAGTTGTCTGGTACTGGTTGTGTGTACTCAAAATATAAATCAAAACATAAAATCTATGACTTTACTTTGCCTTTCTACAGTGTACTGATATAATAATTAAAGAATTGCAATGATTTTGACCTGAAAGGTAAAGATTTGAGACAGCCTACGTGTGTCTGTTTCAATATGATATGTACCCTGAATTATCTTTTTCTCATTGTGTCTCTAGAGCATGCTGTTTGTTGAAGTCCCTCCATATCGAGATCGGACCATTTGCCAGCCAGCTAAGGTCAACTTCTACGTCATCAACGGAAAGAAGAAACGCAGTCAGCCTCAGCACTTCATCTACACTCCTGTGATAGGTATATACCTCTTATTCATTTTAACTCTTAACTTTACAGGGGGAACATGTGTACCTCCTATGTTTGAGAAGTGGGAAGGTGATTGAAAGGTCAACATTTCCCACCCTGGACATAGCTGGGAATGTCAGGATTGTAAGGAAATACTATTCTCACTCACCTTGTCAATTCTGTAAACCATACATCTTAACTGTTGTGTCTGTTATGCTGGCAAATGTAACAAACTTGCTATGATGTTTTAAAAAAAAGGCAAATGTGTGCTAAGTCACTCATAAGTAAAAGCTACAGGAAATTGCAACACTGTAGTCAGATATAATCTGACTGCTCTAACAATTTACCCTTTATAAAAAGCTTGATGCAGTTACAAGCTTCTTATTCAACCTTGCTGTTCTACAGTTTTACAAGAAGTCTGTCTCTG
The DNA here is from genome assembly GCA_015106775.1 of Etroplus canarensis. Lineage (NCBI taxonomy): Eukaryota > Metazoa > Chordata > Actinopteri > Cichliformes > Cichlidae > Etroplus > Etroplus canarensis. Next base: position 28,620 of record VUQH01008885.1, read on the forward strand.
TCCTGACAAGAGACAATCAGTACGCTGTTAACAGCACACTGCAGCCACAACAAAGGCTGCGACAAGAGTGGGTGGGTGGGTGGGGATCTCTCTTGTTCTTAGGGGAAAATTATTTTTCACTTTTAACTCCTACGTGTGATACCCACAGCTAAAATGCAGACGCATCTTAGCATCGTACTGGCAATTTAAAGCCACTTCAGTCTGCACTGAGATATAAACTGACCACTGGTCATGAAATCTATAGTCATGTGAAAAAGAAAATTTTCACAAGACTCTATGCAGTCCTGTGAAAACTTTAGGTACACACTTATATCTTCCATAGAAATGAAGAGGTTAAGGAGCAGCCAGGTGGTGCTTATTAAATGCAACTGATTAAATGACCACCAGCCAGTTTGACCACCTCTATAAAAAACAGAAGTTTTGGCAGTTTGCTGGTCTGGACCATTCAGGTGTCTGTCAGCACTATGCCTTCTCCTACAAATGGACATCTAAGTAAATTCACCCCAGTGCCAGACAATGCAAAGTTAGTATGTTAAATGTCAAACTTCATGTCTGTGTGATTAAAAAAAATGATTGAAGAAGTGTGGCTTGTTTGGAAGGGTTGCCAGGAGAAGTCTCTTCTCTCTAAAAATAGCACGGCAACTCAGTTTAGGTTTGCAAAGTTGCATCTGAACAAACTGCAAGACTTCAGGAACTTTACACCGCCAAGCCAAAGATGAACAGGTTTGCAAAAACTAAACACAGCATATCAGCACAAACACCTAATCTCAACTGCCAAGCATGGTGGTGAAGAAGGTCTCAGGATTTGGGCTTGTTTAGCAGCTAGAGGACCATGGCACCTTATAGTCAGTCAGTCAATCATGAACTCTTCTGACCATCTGTTTGACAGCTAACGTTTGGCCAAAATTGTTTCATGCAATATGGCAATGATTCCAAGCACACCAGCAAATTTACTGCAAATAAAAAGAATCGAAGTGTTGCAATGGCCCAGTCAGAGGCCAGATCCCAACCTCATTGAAATCCTGTGGTGGAATCTTAAGAGAGCTCTACATAAAGGAATGCCTGCAAACCTCAATAAAAGAGTGGGCCAAAATTCCTCCACAACGATGTGAGAGTCTCAGTTAATCATATAGGATTACTTGATTACTTCAAGCTGTTGATGCTAAAGGTGGTTCCACAAGTTATTGAATGTTAGGGTGTTTTTAAATTCTCAGAGGACTGCATAGTCCTGTGAAAACTTTCGTTTTCACATGAATGTATGTTAATTGTCACCTGACCTCCTAAAGAAGATTGGTTTCCTAGTGCCATTACTACCAGGTCATATTTTTACACATACACAGCATTTATCCCATAGCCAATACAGCCTCACTGAGATTATAGCATGGCTCTCTGTGTGCTCTCATCAGTACTCTAATGATAGACTTGTATTATTCTCCTTCATCTTCCAAAGGTAAATAATCTTTGTTTTTATGTTTCAGCCATCAAAGCAGAGCCACTGGATGACTACCAGTTAAATTCATACGGCTACTCAAATAACCACTCTCAGTCTGCCATGTCAATGAAGTCACTGTACCATCCCCTAGAGCAGGACAACAACCTTCAAGCCTTGAATATTTCCTCGTCACTGTACCATCTAACCACCGTAGACCCCCGAGCCCACATGTTAACCCCAGATCCACTGGATGACCAACCAGTCTATTACCATGCCCGAGGTGGCACTCTGGTCAACAACAATCCAGTGTTGTATCCCACTCCAAATCAGCGTTACAGCAACTACAGTACCACTCTACTAGGTGGTTCCCCAATGGCTTCCCATCCTGGTTCCGCTCCCAGCCAGTGTGTCAGTGCTAGAACCCCTGTGCCCAAACTGGGTGAAGGTCCTCAGGTTGGTGATTCATTTGAGGCTTGTCTGGTGTCAAGAAATCATGGTTTTGTGCAGACAGCACTGTCACTGGGAAAGTCACCACCTTCAAGATACATTCAAGGTCAACTCCAGGGGAAAGCTGGAAGCCCGGTGGATCCAAGTGGGCAGCCTTTGACCCAGATTGGCTCTGCTAGAGGAAACCACGAGGAACGAGCTCCAGAGAAGATCGTAGTCAAACAAGAGAACCTCAGTTATGCCTACCTTGAAGATGGTAAGTATTAGTGTTATGTACTGTTTTTGTAAAGGGGTCAAGACATAGTGTGGTACAGCTTTCCAGTATAAGAACTAGAATTATGCTTCACAAATGTTTTAAAAGAGAAAGCATTCAGAGTTTCAACCTTTATACACCTACTTGTGATACATATTTGGTGAATGGATAAATTGCCCACACTTTAGGGAAGAAACTGAACAGAAATGTATGTCATTATTTTGTTTAATCATCCCTCACTATGAGGGCAAGCTTTTCACCCCAACTTCAACTGTAACCATTTTGATGTGAGCACATTATGAAAAAAATGCATACAAGCTGCAACCCTGTGGTAAAATACTAAAGCCTAGTGTTTGCGGTCCAATCTGCAACGCATACAAGCACACTGCAACTGTACCTTTGCAAATCCTTGTGGTTTTCATCAGGGCCTTTCTCTCCACTTTCCTGTCTGTTTCAGTCTTACTTTCACTGTCTCACTCTCACATACTCACGCAAGCATACTTGCATAAATTCATGAGCACACACAGTCTCATTTGAAATAACCTGAACCAGCTTTCTTAGAATTTCTGCTGTGCTTGTGGATAATTAATGAGAAATAAGCAGCACCACCATGAAGTTAGAGCTTTCACCCTAATCTTGTTTTCGGTGAGAATGTTTATGTTTACACATGTGTGATAGAGGAAGGATGCAGGAAGTATATGGTATAGGCAAATTCTTGCACACACATCCACAGTAAATAGAACAGCGATTCCCTTTGTTCTTGTCTATGATGTAGAGTGAGCAAATATGAAAAGTTTAGGCAACTACAGATGAATGTGTTATTTTATATTAATGATGCTATATTTCTGTGAAACATGAATGTACAACAGCAGAAATCCTTGATAAGTGTGGATAAACTTGTACTGCATAAAAGAGAGATAAAGACAGATATTGCAAAGGCATGATTAGACTGACTTATGCTTGAAATTTGAACATGTCAGGGGAGATCCTTCAAGCTGCCAACCACAAACCTCAACATCCTTTTGAGTCAAGTCAGGTCTTGTGGAGGTCTCTTATTATATGACGACCTCTCCCCCATCATTTCCTCTCATTCTCTACTACCGACCTGAGATAAAAACATGAACTACTCTAAAAATTCTGGCTATGGCGACTCCTGCTGGTAGCATCAAATAAATAACAATCCTCTCACTTCAACTACAACCTGAGGATGGATGGGTTGAAAGCAACACCAGCTTTGCCCACAGTTATCCCTTTATTTGTCATTGTAGTTTTAATAAAATGCCACCAGAATTAAATTAAAAATCTTCACAAAGGAGCTTTAAATATATCACTAATATAAATTCAATTTATCATTTAAGGATATAAGAAATAAGCTTCTCATTTTGCTTTATTGGATGCTGATTAAAGTTCTCGATCCCTATTCTCAATATTTTACAGTGAATGACATCATAAGAAGAGACATGAAAGGCCACAATGGAGAGTGATGCCCCACAGCCACTCTGATTCAAATTTTCAGCATAAACTGCAGGCATCAGGAACAGTAAATGTAAAATGTGGACTGACTGCGATGGAGTGTTGATTGTACAACTTGGTGTCAGGAATTAAAGGGGAACAAAAGAAGACTAATCCGTTATATATATCATGTTTCTGTACAACCAGTCAGCAAGGGTCAGCTCTGCTTTACTATAATACATTTTAGTCTTAGCAACAATACTAGGAGAATGTCTTATACGTTATACTGTTTTATTTTAACCCCTTTAACTTCTCTTTGTTTATACAATTGTACAATTCCACTTTGTAAGCTTGTAGAAAGTATTTTATATTAAAGTAATTCTGTGTATATGAATGATGGTGTTTGAATGTGAACTTACTGACAATACATATTTTTTATACAAGTAATAAAACCACATTTATATATATATATATATATATACACACACACACACATATATATATATATATGTACATGTTATATACATGTAATGATTGTATTTTATTTTGATGTATTAAAAGTTCTGTAATGCACCTACTATGGCAAAGTAATGCGTACCAAAATAGTTTCACTTCTCTTTTGTGGTTAGACTAAGGTGAATACTTTTTCAGATCTTAAAAATAGCAATAAAATAATGCTTAAATATTGTTAAATATTGTTTTACATGTGTTTCTATTTTGGAAGGTTGAATTACTTGAGCATAAAAGAGAAAGCTTTTGTTCATATCTTAAGCACAAACTGTCCTTAAAGTATCAGAAGTATTGCAACTATTTTGCATTTGGACTCACATATTGATAAAGTGACTCACATTTGGTTCCAGTTCACAGAAGTCAACATATGTCCTCTAAGAAATAACAGCAACAGAAATAACCACATTATCTTTATCCTTACCCTCATGAGAAATTGAGAAAATTACATCAAAATGCATTATATGTATATCACATGGTGGATGCCATACCTTTAACATGATCAGTTTGTGTGTGTTTATTTTTAAAGTAAGATATATCAACATTTAGACTGCGTCAACACTTTAGCACCACATTGTCTCACTCCTTGCCACACATTTAGTTTTTTGGGATCTTGTCACCTTTGTAAATATGCACAAATTCACAATTTGATGGCTGCAACGAACTGGATAGAGTTAAAATAGATTAAAAAGTGCACAGAATATTCAAGTAACACCAGTTTGGAGGACTCCACATTAAGCAGGTTCATGAGTCATGGCTCGTCCCATTGTGCTGAAATTTTGGAGAGAATTGTTAGTTCAAAAGGAACATTTCTCCGTGCAAGAGTGAAGAGAGTTTTGGTCTTTCATTATCTACTGTATAGTGCATAATATTGTTTAAATATTCAGAGAATTTGAAGAAAACTCAGTGACAAAAGTGCAGTGTTGGAATTCAATGAATGGAAATGCATCATCTTTGAGGTCTCAGCTGACACTGCCCCAAGAAACTTTAACGCTAATGTGACAAATGTAGACACCTGTTCTCAGGAGTACTTTGGAAATCCATTATCATTTAACATAGTCCATTTCTGCATCCATAAATCCAACTTGTAACTATATTATGCAAGGAGGAAGCCATACATCAACTCTGTGCAGAAATGCCACCAAGTTCTCTGGTCCTGAAAGACAGTGGAACTGTGTGCTGTGGTCAGATGGGTCCACATTTCCGCTCAGCCATCAAGTTCACAATGTCACAAATAAAAAAAAAAACATCCAAGTTGTTATCAGTGAAACACGCAAAAGACAGCATATGTGATGGTATAGGGGTGCGTCAGTGCCGAGAGTGTGACTGAGTTGCATGTATGTGAAGTATACTTGGACTTTAGAGAGACACATGCTGCCATAAAGCCAATGTCCCTTCCCTGGTCGTCTGTGCTTCTTTCAGTAAGAAATAGAGTTTGCAATACTAAAAAGTGTGCTTAACTGATAATGTAGGTGATCACTGCAGGTCTAAATGTTTCTTTCCAGTAGCCTCAGTTATGAACCTTGTTTTCTTCATCTTTAAGGTAAACTGCAGCCGCAAAATAATTTGTGGCCTAATATAGTTCGTGAGTTTTTCAGGCTGAAGCCTTCCTTTACATCAGTGGGTCTCAAACTGTGGCAGACCACAGAGACAGATGTGAAAAAGAGGGAGAAATTCATTGACAAAATTTCTCTAGGAAAAACAAACAGCTGATGCCATCATGCTGATATTTATTTCACCAAAATTCAACTTGGAGCCTTTTCTTATTGTTAATACAGCTTGAGCGGTTTAGAGTGAACCCTTTTCAGCTTCTGAAATGAGGCAAGCTTGAAAAGGTTTGAGAATTAAAGCTCTACAATGAATGAATGAAAGTCTTCGCTTTTGTTCCAAGGAGGAGAAAGCCCTTCACCGTGAACGTTGGGGGGCGCTGTTTCCAAGCCAATCTTCTGTCAAAGCGGAAGGAGGTGGCGGACTTATGATGTCACTTCCGACAAAGCGATTTATTTTTCGCCTTTTGTAACTGAGGTTAGCATTTTTGTCTCAGAAGTGTTGCAAGCTTTATTTATTTTGTCCTGTGATTTTTATGTGACCATTCCTGCAACGATAAAAAGGAGAGGGGTACTTCCACCAACTGTAAGCTTTTCTTCCACTTTCTGGGCGGTTATTGTAAAATCTCCCTCTGA
>VUQH01008890.1:1843-16174 GCA_015106775.1 Etroplus canarensis
ACACACACACACACACACACACACACACACACACACACACACACACACACACACACACACACACACACACACACACGCGCACACAGATTCAGAGGTGGCTGATAAAAGTACAATGTGCACTGTGTTAGACGGTGCAAAGGAATGCACCATCTAAATGAAACTAAAGAAATTTGAATATTTATATATAGTTCATGAGGAAAAAACAACAATTTCATGGTTCTGCTCTCTTCTGGCTAGGATATGAATCATCCTTGTAAGATGTAAGAGAGAGGAGTAAATAGACAACTAGGTTAGGTTTATGTGAACACAAGCAAAGGAGGAATTAGTGGATTATTTGCAGACACTCACTCTCACTCCCTCTTGCCCCTGCTCCCCTTCTGCTCCCGGAGGCCCAACATCACCCTGCAGGGAGACAAAACACAATGCGGGGCTGCCTGGAGGTCAAAATACATTTAAATTTAAACCACCATTCCTACACTTACGTCATACTTCAACTGAAGTTGACTACAATTAACTGCTTTGACTGAGGATACATTCATGTCAGGTACAAGGTGTCAGTGGTCCTTCACACTGGTGGAGGATGATAAAAATCAAATTTCTTTTAGACAACTGTTGTCTAATTCAGGGAAAGGATGCGATGTTTCACGAAATATGCCAACGCTGTACTAACCTTCACCCCTGGCTCTCCAGTAGCACCTGGTTCCCCCTCCGTACCTGGCAAACCCTACATTGATGAAACAGAGAAGCATAAGGAGTCCTCAAATTGTATACATGGAATGCACAGGATTGTCAAATAATATACATAATCACTAGAGGCTAATGTTGATAGATAATTATGAATATTTAATATAAAATACTTCAGGTCCTTGCTCTCCATCAGGTCCAACCTCTCCAGGAGGTCCCTTGAGTCCCTGAAAGAAAAATAATCTAATAATACCTACAGCATGCTAACATAATTAAGCAATAATCTCATTATTCAACTTGTAAATCAGAAAATAAAACACCAGAACTGATATAATACACAACTTTAGCATGCAATCTCAAAACAAACACATATAATTGTATGCCTAGACCTTAGAAAAAGAAATCTGAGAGATGAGAGTGCCTGGAATAAAAAAGACTGAAGACCAGCCAAACACAAGATGAGACCCATAACATAAACCATGCCTCTAGCATTACAGAAAGCTCTCACCCTTTTAAATATCTGTATCTGATTGTTTGACATTCTTTATGCCCCTGCAGGGGTTGGCAGATTTCCAGGAAAATCAAGAATATGAAGAAGGGAGGCACAAGGCGGGAAGCTTTCAGGTGTGAGAAAGACAGAAGGAGGACACAAACAAAGAAAATTTCAAATAAATACTTCTTTTTCCTCTCAGACACTTCAATTTCTGGTAACATGAGAGCTTCTGATGGGATTCCAAACGTAACGACTGCTTCCTCATGAAACTTGTGTAAGCAATTATGGTTCTGTGCGTTCTCCCCACCGTCATTACAGATTCCAGTGAAGTTGTTTTTCACAGCATGCGGTTTGTTTGCAGTTTCCTGTAACAACCACATCAATGCAACAGAAAGACAGCATACTTACTTGTTCACCTTGAGGCCCCCTCTCCCCGGTGCTGCCTGGAATACCTGGTTTTCCCTGGAAATATAATCATGGGCTCAGTTTTGCCTCACACATACATTTGTGTAGTTAACCGAGGTCATATTCCTCTTCTCATCCTTACCACCACCATCATCATTATCACCACAATTTCCAAAGTGGCCACACACGTGACGAGTGAGTCTAACATTTCAGCATTGCCTGACATTTACAGACACAACACAGAAACTCTGAGATAAGACGCTATTGAGTGTAGTCTAAACACTGTGTTGCCAAGCGTCAAGAAGACCCCCCCAATTATGTGATCAATTCCGTCTGTGAGCAAAACTTCCAAAATAAGATGCTGGAATTGCTTTTTCACTTAAACAAGATTAGGTCCATCGGGTCTTAATTTAGTGCAGGACTTGGTTGAAGTTGTTCTCCCTTCGCTTGCTCTTGTTTCCTCCAGCAGTCCAAAAGCATGCAAGTCAGGTGATTCTAAATTGGCCGCATTCATGGATGTGTGCAAGAACATCTGTCTCGCTGTGATGGAGATGGGACTTTTTCAGGGTGCACTCCAGCTTAGTGAATAAAACAAATGAGCTCACTTATATAATACTGTTGTTTACAGCAGTGGTTCTCATGTTTTTTTTTTGGCATATCCCACTTCAGAAGCGAAAAAGTTCACACCCCACACCACACAATTTTATCCAAACAATAAAAAAGGACCCACATTGAATTTTAATTAAACAAAGGTGGATATCATCAGTGCGATAACATCATGAAACTCTTGTTTATTTCTTTTCACTTGAAAAATCATTTTTCAGCTCAGATCCCAACAAACTAAATGTAGAGCAGACATTGTGTTTATGTTAAAATAAAAATACAGTAAACTTTACAGGTCACTAGCCTATACAGGGCAATATATATTATATGAATGCAGCTTTTACAACTCTCCTGTTAGGCTGATACAATAAAGGCAAAAGGAAGCGTAAATTTTTCTCATGATCTCATGGGACAGTCTTTATAGACTCCTATATTCAATTATGACATACATATTGTTTTCCCTTGTGTGAAATTGAAAAATAATGCCAGTTAAAGACTCTGTTTCTCTGTATTTACTGCTGCTTTATTTTCTTGGTGTTAGTTTCCATCATAGTCACTAAATTGCATAAAGCTTGCAACTTTTTGGTGACTTGTATCTTTTCCTGATTGCCATAGTATTAGACAGGCAAATTTTCAATTGACTGTAATAAAAAGCCTCTCCTGCTTTCTTCATGCGCATTTGGTAAAAGCCAGACGTTAGAAATGTGAATGTCCTACAGAGCCAATCAAAATGTTTTGGGACAGGGGGCCAGGGGTTAAAATGCTGTGCAGAACCACATAAAAGGGAGACATTCATTCACCCTTGTTGTCCTTGGCCCACCTGCAGCAGAACAGTTTGAAAAGCTCTAGTAAAGACCACAACATAATTCCTGGTAATTATTTCTCATAAATTCTGCTTCTATCCACTGAATAGGTAAGACACAAAAGGGAAAAATATCTACTCAAATACGTGCACATCTGTACACAAGGTCTTTAAAGAATGAAATTAAGTAAAATGAACTAAAGAGGTCAGAGCAACCTTTGAGCATGCTCACAGCCCATAGGCCACTGAGAGTAATGGGCATCAAAGAGAGTTGAACGATTTTTAGGACACAAGAAGATTTATGGACAACCATGACAACTGCTAAAATCTGCATTAACTTCAAAGCTGCCTTCAGCTATGAGGTTAGTGGGCTCTGACTTCGCAGACAGCATTGTTTTCATCACTTTCTTTAACTGCAGAGCACAGAGGAATGAGGAATTAGGCATGATAAATACTCAGAGAGATTATATTTGACACAAGATGGCGCTAAGATTCCAGAGGTGGAAAATGGAAACGCTGCAGCCCACAATTCAGCGTTAAGGAAAGATAAAGGAAGGTGCTGATAATGGGCTCTGAGGAGGCGTAGCAGCAGCAGTGGATCAACAGCTACTCTAAGCAGTGACTTTTCACTGTGAGGTGAGCACGTAAACTGGGTTTAAAGCTTACTGAGTGAGTTGCACACAGGTCACAACTAGCCCTCAAGTTTGTGCCTGTTGTCATGTCCAAAGGAGTGCATGAATGTACTGTAAGAGTGTTGCTGTACACACAGCTGGCTGAGAAAGAGAGCACAGGCCTGAACGCGTCTTTGTGTCTGTTTGTCTAGTAAGAACAATTCTGAGGTGTCAAATTTTCAGCCAGTACATGATTAGTGGGAGAGGAAAGAAGCTCATTTGTCAGTGGAAAATAAAGACAGCAAAGAACAGATGAAGAGCCCAACACTGTGTGAGCAAGCAGGTTATAAATACTTTGTAAATCCAGCAAAAGAACTGCACTTTAAGCAATATATGGCAGCCATACTGCAATGATCATCACTCCATTATTAGACAGCCCACATGGAGCTGTTTTTGAAGCTGTGTTTGATCTGTTTCTCTTTGCATGTTTCTACCATATGTGTGGCATCTGTTATTTTAAGATTCCACAGCATATAAAAACTGCAATAATTGTAAAGACAAAAAACAAGAGTTTGCTGACAAAATGGTATTTCAAATCTGCCAAAAATCTGTCCCACTCAGTGTTGACTGTGGTCATATCTCGGTGATAAGATTAAAGGATAACTGTAAGACTCAAAAAATCAAGTATCTGTGAAACTGTAAATTAAAAGTATTTTTTAAAAGCACAACATCAAACATATTCTATATATTGACAATATTGACGGTGTCATGTCGGTGAGCAATGTCGCCTCATAGCAAGAAGGTTTGGCTTTGAATCTAATGGTCTGCTGTGGCCTTTCTGTGTGGAGTTTGCACGTTCTCCTGTACATTGTGGTTTTCCCTCTGGGTACTCTGGCTTCCTCCAGCAGTCTAGAGCTCTACACATTAGATTAAATGGCGATCCTAAAGATGGCTGTCTATCTGTGCTTTTTGCCCTATGGCATCATCTAAAGACATTTAGAGAGTATCTTAACTCAACTCTGGACAATGTAAACAGGCTTAAAAATCACATATAAAGGGGGTAAGGATTATGTTAGCAACTGGGATTTTATGTCTTAACAAATTAATTCTAATACTGTGCAATGTGCAAAACCTTGCACTCACACCAGAGGAGCAAGAAGCAGAACATCATACATTCTGATGATAAACACAGCACTACTATTTACCTCTATTTCTAATACTTATTCTCGTGGAAAAGCTTCACAAGTCTATAGTATTGCTTCTTGGTGACGTGAAAATGATAATTAAAGCTCTGAAAGAGAGGGAAAAATGACATTACGTACAGGCTTCCCAGGAGGGCCTCTCTCTCCTGGACTTCCAGCCTTGCCCTTCAAAAGGAGAAATCAATATTTGGATGATCAGTCTTGAAATCACTTGGGTTAAATACAGTGATACAGTTATAATGATTACTGCACATTTGCCTACATGTCAAAAAGAGGAAGCAGCTAAAGTTTGACATCCCTGGTAGACTCTTCAAACATCAGGTTTTTGAGAATTGAGTACAAAATGCAAGTGTTATACTGGGGGCATGAACAAATGTGTTGTTCATTTAGCTTCAGCCATTTGATGGTTTCAGCACAAAACACTCCGAATGTTAACTTTTATCCTGCTACTCCTCAGCTTATTGAGCTCAGGTTTCTTTACTACAAACCGGCAGCAGCATATACGAATTGCATTTGTGTATAACCTGATACAGAGGCAAAAAGAAAAAAGACTCCTCTGAAAATGATAACTGATTTAAGGCCCACAGAGCTTTTACAAAGGGAAAAGGATTGCACTCTAGGCTGTTTAAAATCAGATATAGTTATGACTTCCATGAGATGAATATGCATCTTCAAAAAGGATGTACTTGTCAGCTGGATGACGCATTTTTGTGATAATTTTTGGGATCAGACAAAGGAGGGTGCAAACAAATTTGCCCAAAGCTCTCTTATAAATGTAAAACAGTTAGAGCATTCTAAATATTCAGCAGTCAAAGATATACATTGTTAACATATTTTTAACGACAACTTACTATGAATCCTGGCTCTCCTTTTGGTCCAATCTCCCCCTTTTCACCCTGAAAAAATACACCACAGTTGGGACTTTAAGATAATACCTTGGTTAACACATATGATTTGGGGCCATTTTCATGCCAAAGTACTATATTTATCCCATTTTAACACACACATAGTGACATTTCCACAAGCTCATGTGATTGTTTACCTTGATGCCCTCAGGACCCGGTTCTCCCAGCAGGCCATCTGGACCCCGGGGCCCCTGTGCAACAGCAACATAAAACAAACCACTGAACATTGCTCAACAAAGAATGAACAGTACATTTAACATCAAAGCATCATACAGAAGTTGACCTATGTAAGTAACACCGGCAACAAAGTAATTAGTCTGTATTGTTTGTCTGTTTGGGGAGTTTTTCCAGTCTGATGTGGCAGTCTTCCACCCCCACCCACATTCCAGGGGTTTCCTCAGCATTTTAGCACCACTATTCAAAGGGTGACAAAGATCTGCAAAGGCCCTCCCCACTTAGGACTTCCAGCTATCTTTCCATCTACTCCCCCCCTTTATCACTTCCTTTGATGGCATATCTGCTCCTCTTTTGCTTGAGCCTCTGGCTTTCATTCAGCCACTCATGTCACTCTGCTCCTTTATCTTCTTGTAGGATTTATCTTTATCTGTATTCTTTCCAATAGTTCACCTCACCTTCTCCAATCATGATTTAAGGACCACTGAGGCATTTGCTTCTGCCAAATTTTTCAGCACTTTCTTGGCTTATCACTTTTAAAATGGTCATAGGTTGGAAGAATTCTGTTCATTATTAACATTTAAGTCCCTCTCACCATGGAGGGTTGCGTCAGGAAGGGCATCTGGCATAAAACCTCTGCCAAATTTCAAATGCGGATTAATGACCAAGTGACCAATTGGAGAGAATACAAGGGCACAGCTGAAGGTACATTCATCAAGATTTACAGTTTGCCTGGGTGTTAAATGTATAACAACTATAACTGGCTATGTTTGAGTTATTATATTTCTGTTTAGTTTTTTAGTTTGAATGTGTTGGGTAACTGACTCATCCCGGTCTCAATAGACTTATGTATATGAACTCATGCTAGTTGTATTAAAAATTTCACTAAACTGGCAAAAGACTTCAGACATTTCCAGTATATCTTTATTCTGTTTCCTGTTAGTTTCTATTTTTAAACCTTTTTTTCAGTTATTTTGTTTTTTTACATTTAGTTTCAGTTTTCAGATTGTTAACTACCAAAGTCTTTCCATAACTGTCCCCAAAGATTATAAATCTTAAACAGGTCACTGTTTCAGTGTCTCTTGTATAAACAGGGCTTGTGTCAGTACAATTAGCCATTGCAGAGTGGAAATCAGAATCCTTTATTAATCCCAGGGGGTTTCCGATGCTCCATGAGGTATAAATACATAAATAAATATACATGGGTAAGAAAAGATAAGAAAATGCGACTGTAAATCTATATGTAAAAAGTGCAATTTTCTCAAACATTCAAAGTTAAGAAGGTAAAATAGTAAATATAATACTAAATGTATATGAAAGATAAAAAATGATATTAAAATAAGTTAGCCTTAATGTAGAAAGTGCAAAGGATATGGCCATAAGAATAACAGTCCAGGTATTAAAGGGAGGAGTTGTAGAGTTTGATGGCCACAGGTGGGAATGATTTCCTAAATGGGGTTGTGTAGCAGTGAAATTAAGTTAATGTTAAGTGGCCATAAAGATTCATTGTTATAATTCCTTTTGAATGTCAATAAAGCTGAACACACAGCCATCCATGGATTTAACTCGACTACTGTGAAATGACACTGCAAAAATGTGTTGTTTAATAGCTGCAAATAAACTACTAGTTCATTGTTCAGTCATCTGACAACAAAAACATAAAACTATATGGATGGGAACAACAGCATTGTAAATTTTGTTACATTAAAATTTAGAATTTGCAGCTTTAGTTAGCTGCAGGTATAATTTGACACAGTAACAGACTGTGTGTAGTGTAATGAAGATAACTGCTATAAATAACTTCTATAATCACAAACTTAAAACATTAAAATAGTCTCTTATACAAATCCTAAATTGTTTGAATTGTTTCTACAATGAAACATCAGTTTGGGCAGCTGTTTCGTATCTCTCACTACTGAACATTTATTGGCTGAGGTTCACGGTTTTGCTGCTTCTTGAGGAAAAATAGGCAATGCAGAAGATTTTTAGTTTATTTTCAACTGGTGATTGATAATAAATCCACAATGCATTTGTTACACGACAACAAGCCATCTTATACAACAGCTAGAACAAACATATGTGGCTGTATTCAGTTTCACTGGCCTGTGATGGAACCCGTGTCTTGACAATGGATGCAAAACACTGGAAAAAGGGGAGATTTGGGGTTACTATGACTTACCTCAACTAGACAGGAAATACCACCACAAACTGATGCATGTGTGGATTATGTTAAACAAGACAAGTCGCAAGTGCCACATGTCTTTTTTGGCAAAATATGCAGAAGGAAAAAACCAGAATGTCAATTATGTAGTAGCTCATCCAGCTCATGAGCCTTACAATTCACAAATTACTGTAATGTGTGAAGTTAAATAACGAAAGTGGTTCTTATCACTGGTTGGCTGTATTGCGCAAACTAATGAGAATTAAAATCCACTGAAAAGTCAAGGAGGCTCGCAAATAGTCATATCCAGGACAATGGCCCTAGTTCTTGACTGGCACTAACCTAGCTTAAGACATTATTACACCATGAATAAACCTACTTTACACATAGATGGCACACAAACACAAGAATTATGAACATGTAATCCAAATTAATACTACTGGGAGTAGCGATTCGTGTGAAAATGAAAAAGTACAAGTAAAACCACAAATGTGACCTCGAACTTGAGCACACTTTGGGTGGAGACCCATTTGACCCATTTCACTAAAATCTGACTAATACTTATCAAAGTAGTGATGCTTGTGAAATGGAAAAGTACCCATAAGAAGACAAATATGACACTGACCTTGTGAACAATTCGGACAAAGCCCCGTTAGGTGATCATAATCAAACTTACACCCATTAAGTGTAAGCTTGATTAAATTCTGACCAATATTGTAGAATGAGTAACAATTCTTGTGAATTGTGGAGGGACAAAGAGACAACTGACGCCATGCTATGGCATTAGCTCATTGCCTCGTCAACAAAAAAAGAAACCAAAAAACATGATCTCAGATGAGAACTGAAGTAAGTTGGTGGTAAGTTGTTACTGAACTGACTTATTGGTATTTTTTATTCTTTTTTTTAATTTCCTGAATGGGACACATATTTACAGGATACACATTCATCTAAATAACTATATCTGTGTTGTCTGGTTCTGAAGCTGCTGTAAGCACATGAAAACCATCAGCTTAGAAAAAAAGAGAAATTTAACAAAATTAAGGATTAAAGAGCCCAAGATGTGCTCCTGCTGCAGCTGCTGCTGTTGCTGTTTGCACGCATTGGAACACAGCATAAATAACAAAAGAGAAACTGGCAGACATAAAAGCTATGCAATCTTCCATGAAGCCTGAAGACGGATGAAAACACCTTCCAAGATCACACCAAACTTTTAGCTACCTGGCTTATAACAGAGTGGATTCGGAAAAGGTGCCAACAGGAGCTGACTTTAACATTTGTGTTCATCAGGGAGGTAACACTTTTTCTAAAATTTAAGATTAAAAAAAAAAAAAACAGAGAAAAACAAAGCTAACTTACAAGTGGATGTTTTCCACTCAAACCAAAAACCCAGTGTCTTTTTGAGGACAGGCTGAGTTTTGTTAATACCGTACGACTGAATATTGTAACCCTAGAAAAACATGACAGGATCGTTGTGGTATGCATATCTGCCAAGTTGGTTTAGGATCCACTTCTGCTGTTTGAAAATATTTAATTTTTCATCATCAGTTTCTCCTACTACAAAGTTTAAGTTGGAATTCTCAGAGAACCTAAACCAAAATTTAGTCTGAAATCAGAAACTCTTTGTCTCTTCGCCTATAGGTGTTGTTCTTCTCTCAGCCACACGGTGTCCCACCAGTATTAAAACACCACATTTGTTCGACATTTCCATGATGTCTTCTAATACCAGACTCATAGGGCTCATGAAACTGTTGTAATTGCACTTATAAAGAGGTGCAGGCCATGTGGAATGACATCCACATGTCTTTTAATTGATTCAGCCTCTGGTTTATGAGAAAGAAGCTGTGATGTGAAACAGACAACCGAAGGTCTGATGAGGGAAGTTTTTTAAGGGACTGATACAACTTGTGCCCAAATCCTGAAGACAGCTCTTACCATTCTGCCCTTTAGCCCAGCAATGCCCGGACTACCCCTCTGTCCCTGTGGACCCTATGAAAAAAACAAGACAGACAGAGGAGCAATGTTACTGAGAATAAAGAGCCATTTGAAGGTTTTCATAATATTTGTTGGAGCTACAGTTAGAATATTTAGATAAACTAAACATAACATCATTATGCATCATCTAACCACATCATCACTGATCTTGTAAACCTGCTGCATGTAGTAAAAAGACCTCAGTGGAAAGAATAATCAGCCCGTTAGACACAACGTTTACTAGTTCACACTAAATTGTTGGGAAACAGGGATACTGATGTATCAAATCACCCTCTTAAATTTCTGGCGTTTTACAAAAAATGTGCATGTTTCTCCAACACAGTTTAAGGGTCCAAGATTATCTTGCAATTTAGGTATTTAGTCACTAAGTACAGAAGATGAGATTCAATGCGCCCAAGCTTCTCAGTCCACTGAGCACTCAAATGTAAGCCATGAGAATCTACAGGGAGCAAAAAGAATGCGACAAAATGGCAAAACATTATATACAGGGAGGTATGCAAGGAGTACAAAAGCGCCTCTTTTTAATTGCAAATATAAACTGACATGTTTTCTGTTGCATCACTTACAGGTGCACCTTGCACGCCGACATCCCCTGGACTTCCTGGCAACCCTGGATACCCCTTATATCAAAAGGAAAGGAAAAAACATGTCATTGTTTATTTGTATCTGGCACAAAAGAGTAAAAAAGGGATTAACATTACATAAATTACATACGCTTAGCTGCCCTGTGCTTCAGATTTTATCAATGGCTAATGTGGGACAGCAGTGGGCAGAATTGTGTTTGATATTATGTTGTATTAGAGTGGGCTCCAAGCCATTAAGTACTGTGGTTCTCACACACACTTTCCATTATTTTCTTAAAATTATCTATGAAGGACTAATACCATAAAGTCAATAAAGACAAAACCATTTTCCAGAAAACGCAAATCCTGCAAATCATCTGTAAACAGGAACAGAATTTCTGGTTATGATCATAGTAATCTGTGATGAAACAGTACAAGTCTTCACATTGAACCACTGCTCCTCATTAATGTGGCTACATTACAGCACCAACTGGTTCACACAAATCACTACACTCTCTTTCATAACACTTTCAAATCTCTTTGTCTCTCAGTCAAACACACACGCTAGCCATGATTCAATCATCTAACTATTCCGTCAGCCACCAAATTAGTCATTCTACCTCCCAGCTGGCCAATCAGTCGGCATAGCTAGCCACTCGGGACGGCAAGTTAGGTGTCAGGACTAGGGCCCAAAGCCACAGACATGGAGTCAATCCAAGGACCCTGGATTGTGTGGGATGTAGGCCAGCCTCTCTTGAAGACAGCATTACAGCAGATAAAGGAACACTGCTGCACTGGACAATAGCATGTTTTTTCTCTCCCTGAGAATGAATGCTGACAAAATAATTTGCATGCAAACCAATTTTCCACAGTAGTGAGTGGGTTAATGCTGTCAAATTAAAGTTTCTCTGTCATTATCAATGAGCGCAACATCCTTCCAGCTTTTACACTGCTTTACTCAGTAAGGGTTTGGATCCCTTTACTGTTACAATGAGATGCAAACTGTGAATGACTGATAGTAATCTGCCACAAAGTTTAGATTCATACTGTTACAGCACCCAACATGGATCTAACAAAGGCAATATTATCTATTTTGAATTATAACTTTTTTCTTAATCTAGTAAAACTAGACCTGCTATTGAATTAACAAAATGCTCAAACATGTGGCCATATGTTAAAATTGGCTGTAACTTGATTGAAAAAAGGCTTTTTGGTCGCCTTTTTTCATGTAGTCTTTTAAAGTTTGGTAAGAGGTTTCAGGTTGGGCAAAGCCTAGTCATAATCCAACCAA
Source organism: Etroplus canarensis (assembly GCA_015106775.1). Taxonomy (NCBI): domain Eukaryota; kingdom Metazoa; phylum Chordata; class Actinopteri; order Cichliformes; family Cichlidae; genus Etroplus; species Etroplus canarensis. Next base: position 13,730 of record VUQH01008890.1, read on the forward strand.
AATTTACACTATTTTGCAGGCAGCAGCATTGCCAGTTAAGTATGTTATTTTTAAAATTATTTTTGTTTGTTTTTTACTGTTTTTTACAGTACAGGCAAATTTACACAATGCAAACTCAAAGTCAACAAAACTGTGACAGAACTTTGTTGCAAAGCTACAAGAATACAAGAAAATTCTTATGTGTCTTCTTTCAACAACAAAAAATGAATTTTGGAAAGACATTTATTTTTAAAAGTTGCAACAATGAGGAATCTGGAACCTTTTAGGTCTCTAGTGGGTATGCTTTCCTTTCCAAGAGCTAGCAACTTCTGCCAAAACTTACAGCCAAAATTGTTTAGTGGTTCAGATTTATACTCATCACCCTTAGACATTAGGTGTATTACAGCTGTAGCAGTGCTGATTACTTGGAAACCCCTCCAGTATAAATTTTGACTCTGAGGTTTACCAACTCTCAGACAAGAATCAGAATTCTGCAGAATATCCTTAGTGACTGTACTTACCCTCAGCCCCTTCTCTCCAGCTGGACCAGTTGGACCTGGTGGTCCTCGGTCACCCTGGTGAAAAACAGTAAAAATGAAAAATAAGAAGCTGATCATTAAACCATGACCTAAAACCTCAACTCTGAAAGCACAGCTTCTCATGCACTTGTCCTAATAAAAGCCATGAAACTGGAGAGGAGCTTCTTAAATGTACAAGGTTAGAGTGACAGCTGGGGAGGGGAGTTTACAGCAAGCAGGTACTTTGAAGCCTCTTTGGTGGCCCTTTGGACAGTGCATTAAACACAAAGGTAACCCTGGCTGACCAGTAAAGCTTTTAAGGTCTTCGTTTTAAACCCTGTAACACTTGTGTCACATCACTCCCACCTTCTAGCAAAGAGCAATCAGAATATTTCTAAAGAGCCGTATTGGAAACACCTATCTAAAACAGAGGTTGATATTGAATAAAGAATAACCATATATTTATAATGTGAAAAAGGATTTTTTTTTGGGCTGTCAGGGTATGGCTGGTGCTGACAGATTGAACCCGGAGGAGGGTTTTTGTGTAAGAGGAGTAGGAGGACAAGCAAGAATCTGACAAGCAGATGGCTTCCCACCACAAGAACATGTTCTGACAAATGGGCCTCCTGGATAGGAAAGGGGCTGCAAGTTGAGATAGAGGGAGGGAACAATGGTGATAGGAGATAAAAAGGTGTGTGTGTGTGTGTGTGTATGTGTGTGTTTTTGAAAGACTGTCAATGAAATCACATTAAAATCATTTTGCAGGCTGCAGAACCTTGTGTAACATTTTCTGTTAAACTGAGATGAAAAAAGAACTAAATAGTCACACAAAAACACTAATGAGGCTTCTGTCTCTACTTTTAAACTTCATGATTAATAAGCACTGTATACTGTAAGCAATGTGGCAGCCCAGCAAACCCTCAGAAACAACTGCACATTGAAGTTTCTGACATACGCTGACAGGCAAATTTGTCGAAAGAGGCTGGTCAACAAACTAAATGGAAATGTTCTCTTTAATACTTCATAGCTTCAGCAGAGGGGTGGAGGGTTGAGAGGCAATAATCGCGACAAGGATTTGATAATATTGTTATTGATGTGGATGTGAGAGTGTTTATACAAGCATGTGTTCCGGGGCCTCTGGGCCTCAAGCCATGACTGCTTAACGTAGGCCTAATTATAGAGGTCTGCCACTGACAGGCAAGCAGCTGATGCTGGCTGACACCCTAATGACAGAGAAACACACGCCTTACCTTTTCACCAGGAACTCCTACCACACCAGCTATCCCAATCAGGCCTACTGGACCCTGGAGTGGAGAGGAGAGGAGAGGAGAGGAGAGGAGAGGAAAATTGGTAGCGTTATACATAAACACATCCTAAAAGAGTATATCAGTGTGAAAATCCAATCTTCATTCATCCGAGGGTTACTTCCCAACCAGTCATGACACCTGGAATGCGAGAGGTCATAGATTAAAATGTAACGCTTACGTAAGCAAAAAAGGAGGGGCTGCAGAGTTGAGGAGAAAACCTGTAGGGGTGAATATAATTTTACTACTGCTACTTTTAAAGAACACTGAATGACTTTCTTATGCTTGTTTTCCTTACTTCTTTAAAAAAGATCCATGCTATAAAGAGAAACGCAGAAACAAAGCAAAAGTAAACACATCAGCATGTGCCAGTAACCATGGTATAATTATATTAATTTGAAACCTTCTTTACAAGCCATGTGGTGTTGATACTGAGGCATTATTCGGCAAAGCTAGAAAAGGATGCGCCCTTGCTACAACTTGTAGAACTCAGCTATTGTCTGGCAAAAAGGAACAATAACATATTTTCAGGGCACAATAGCGATGACTAGGAATTACTGCTTGCACACTATGTTCACACCATGCTCAAACTCAATACAGATGCTCCAGGCCCCCCCCCCCCAAAAAAAAAAAAATTTTGAAGG